>SJYX01008884.1:168348-182855 GCA_006410675.1 Oreotragus oreotragus
AAAAAATAAAGTCTGACACTGTCTCCATTGTTTCCCCATCTATTTCCCATGAAGCGATGGGACCGGATGCCATAAACATTTTAAAGTCCTGATAGAGAAATGAATCACCAAGAAAACTCGCTCAACTCATAAAGAGAATTTGACCCAAATATAATGGACTGATAAAAAGAAAAGGGATTTTAAGATAATTACATAATGATCTTATAACTATTGCTACTTCCCCCTACTGCTAAGTCACTTCAGTCGTGTCCGACTCTGTGTGACCCCATAGACGGCAGCCCACCAGGCTCTGCAGTCCCTGGGATTCCCCAGGCAAGAACACTGGAGTGGGTTGCCATTTCCTTCTCCAATGCATGAAAGTGAAAAGTGAAAGTGAAGTCGCTCAGTCGTGTCCAACCCTCAGCACTAAGAAATGATAAAACAAATTCTGTAGGCTAAAAAAATATATAAGTATTTTTTTTGTTCATTAGTTTTATATGTTTTGTTTTGTTTTTGTATACTAACCAGAGATATTTTAGCCTAGATAAGTTCATTATTAATTCTAGGAATTTGATTTTTGAAAAATGCTTAGGATTTCTTATAGGAACAATCTTATCATAAGTAAATATGAACAGAGCCTTTTAATTTCCTTAGGGATATTAAGAAAATTGATTAATCTCTAGGCATTAAATTGATGCCTAGACTTAGCACCAGCATCCACTAGGCTTTTAAAAATGACTTTTACAATTACAGAAAATAAAAATTATTGTTCTGAAATGAAGTTGTATTGTGTGTGTGCTCAGTCATGTCTGACTCTGCAAGTTGTTGTAAGCTATAGTACTGCCTTACAACTCAAATCAGCATTATAGTTTATTATGGTAGAAAAACACCCCTAAAAATATTAATAAACAACCAAGAAAATAAATACTTGTCTATATCCTCTTCCAAGTTTTGCTGAATCATTTAAAATATGTGTCTGGTCCAAAGCATATTTTCAGATTATTCTGGCTGTAGTAGGAAATGATGTAGACAATCAAATAATACATCTCCTTTTTTGACATGTGCAGTATTCCTCAACCTCACTTAACTTGGAAATGCTTCAACAGCAATGGTCTTATTGGGATTTATTAGTGATCTTGTGAGACATTTAAAAAGTCCATAAATATATCCCATTTTAAAATATACAAAGAAAAATAACTTGGAAACTCTACATACGCTTTAAAGGTTATTTCAAGTTTCCAGTTGGATTACAAACACTAGGAAGAACTAGACTTGCCACCTACTTAAAATCAAGATAGTTCAAGTCTGGAAGGTTATGTTAATCTAATTCTTAACTGAAGGCTGGCATTATTTATCGGGGAAGGCAATGGCACCCCACCCCAGTACTCTTGCTGGAAAATCCAATGATAGGAACTATAATCACAAACCTGTCCAATGACAATTCATCAATCACTAAAGCAGTCCCATTTTTGAACATTTGAGCTCCAGTTTTAAAAATAACTTTGCAACATTGTTGTTCAGTTGCTAATCGCGTCTGACTCCTTGTGACCCCATGGGCTGTAGCATGCCATGCTCTTCTGTCCTCCATTATCTCCTGGAATTTGCTCAAATTCATGTCCATTGACTTGGTGATGCTATCTAACAATCTCACCCTCTGTTGTCCTCTTCTCCTTTTGCCTTCAATCTGTAAGTCAATTGAGTGGGTAAAAAGCTGCTGCTGCTGCTAAGTCACTTCAGTCGTGTCTGACTCTGTGCGACCCCATAGACAGCAGCCTACCAGGCTCCCCCGTCCCTGGGATTCTCCAGGCAAGAACACTGGAGTGGGTTGCCACACTTTCCCATTATTCCCATTATTCCTAGTTTTGTCTTTAAGGAGACTTCAGAGCATCATTCTTTCAGAGTCCTACAATGAGATAGGACCATTGTCACATTTATAACTAGTAGCTTTTACTTAAATACTAATGAGAAAATAATGTATTTTTGAATTTTGAAATATGTGGAAAAGAGAAAATATGAACATTAAAATATCCTGGTATTCTGCCAACCAGTGATACCTACTCAACATTTTAATACATTTAAAAATATTTCTTTACAATCTTCATCAAGGCATATCAGTTCAGTTCAGTCGCTCAGTCCTGTCCGACTCTTTGCGGCCCCATGAACTGCAGCACGCCAGGCCTCCCTGTTCATTACCATCTCTCGGAGTTCACTCAGACTCACGTCCATCGAGTCTGTGATGCCATCCAGCCATCTCATTCTTGGTCATCCCCTTCTCTTCCTGCCCCCAATCCCTCCCAGCATCAGAGTCTTTTCCAATGAGTCAACTCTTCTCATGAGGTGGCCAAAGTACTGCAGTTTCAGCTTTAGCATCATTCCCTCCAAAGAAATCCCAGGGTTGGATCTCCTTGCAGTCCAAGGGACTCTCAAGAGTTCTCTCCAACACCACAGTTCAAAAGCATCAGTTCTTCGGTGCTCCGCCTTCTTCACAGTCCAACTCTCACATCCATACATGACCACAGGAAAAAACATAGCCTTGACTAGACAGCCCTTAGTTGGCAAAGTAATGTCTCTGCTTTTGAATATGCTATCTAGGTTGGTCTTAACTTTTCTTCCAAGAAGTAAGTGTCTTCTAATTTCATGGCTGCAGTCACCATCTGCAGTGATTTTGGAGCCCCAAAAAGTAAAGTCTGACACTGTTTCCACTGTTTCCCCATCTATTTCCCATGAAGTGATCAGACCGGATGCCCTGATCTTCATTTTTTGAATGTTGAGCTTTAAGCCAACTTTTCCACTCTCCTCTTTCACTTTCATCAAGTGGCTTTTTAGTTTCTCTTCACTTTCTGCCATAAGGGTGGTGTCATCTGCATATCTGAGGTTATTGATATTTCTCCTGGCAATCTTGATTCCAGCTTCTGTTTCTTCCAGTCCAGCATTTCTCATGATGTAGTCTGCATATAAGTTAAATAAGCAGGGTGACAATATACAGCCTTGATGTACTCCTTTTCCTATTTGGAACCAGTCTGTTGTTCCATGTCCAGTTATATCTTTGTATAATTTGAATTATACTGCACACTCTTATTTGTATCTTCCATAGAACAATGTGATCATTTTCCACATCATTTAATGTTACTTTAAGGCTGCAGATACAAGTGTGTGACATCTTTTATTTTAACATTCTTCTTATTATTGAATGGGATGGTGCCAGTGGTAATGAACTCACCTGTCATACAGGAGACATAAGAGATGTGGTTTTGATCCCCAGATTAGGAAGATCCCCTGGAGGAGGGCAGGGCAACCCACTCCAGTAATTTGCCTGGAGAATCCCTTAGACAGACGAGCCTGGCAGGCTACAGTCCATAGGGTTGCTCAGAGTTAGACACAACTGAAGCAATTTAGTATATATGCATATCATTGAATATTTAGTTGGTTTATATTTTTATGATTGTAAATGATCTCAATGTTTACATCATTCATTTTTCCAGTCAATCTTCTTTCCTCTAGATTTCTCTCATGTGTACCATCACTCTTTCTCTTCCATTTTAGTATGCAGAACATCATTAGTTATATAGTAAAAAAATAAAATAATACATGACATTTGGGCTAAGTATATAGTTAGCCTTAATTTCATTCAACTAAGTTGGCTCAAGTGCTTTGTTATTTTTAATAGACTTCAGTTATCTTCAACCTGAGTTAGTTAAACTACCAACCTAGTTTATGCTTTATGTCCAAAAATACTTTATTTCAGTAAACACTAACAATGCTCTATCTCATGACTGTAGATGGAAACCAGTCAACCAAAGACTAGCAGTGATAACTTCACATTGCCCAATTTACAGAACAAAAGTATTCCTCTCTATTCCTCTACAGCAAATTGCTGCCTCTAAGACACTGCTCCTCCCTTTACTCCAAAGTGATGAAGTGGCCTTCCTGATAAATGCTCTTGTGACATGTTTCACCAAGGAAGCAGAATACATGGAGGGCCATCTAAAAAGTCCCCTTTAAAAGAATAAGAGAAGATACACCTAGAAAGAGGGAGAAATAACAAACCACAAATGGTCCACAAAAAGAAAGGAGGGAAGAGGAAAGTCACAGGCTTATGCTCAATTTTTTCCCCATGTTTCACAAGACAAAAACCTTAAAATGCTCTCAATCTTATTCCAGGGACACTTATTCATGGGCCACTTTCCTCTCTGTCTTTCCTCCTTGCTTGTTTCTTGCATAAAATATTCAGAGAAATGTGATTAAGCTTAACTATCTACTTTCCAGATGTTTCTGACTGGACAAGGCTCACTACAACTATTTTTAATAAAATCTCTTCCTACCTGGAGAACGAGACAACACTTAACTAACTCAGGTTGTGTTAATCACTTCTTAATGGTCTCCTACACCAACATTCACAAACAGAGCCGCAAAATCCTAAAATAATTTTGTCAAAAAATCTCTGAATTTGCACTATCTACAAAACATGCCCCTCTCGAAATACCCCTAGTTACTTAAATAGGATCACAATATTTTAATCACTCTTCTCTAATTTACCCTTCCTCTGTAGTCCTTTTTTTTTTTTAACATAATGATATTTCCATATACCAACTTGAAAAATTTAGAGAAAGAGAAAACAAATGAGAGAATATAATAAAAATGGAAAAGACTGTCATTCCCAATAGAGAAATTAGCACATGCATGTCAGTGGGAGGGGGCGGTTGTGGTTGAACAGCCCTCTTTTTGCTTTCTTGTCAATCTTGTCAGGCTAAACTATATACAATGGTTTCTGAAGTAGATCTTATCTTCCAAAGAGAGACAAAACAAAACACTGCATCCCACATACTTTCAATGTAAGGCTGAAAATTATCCCAGGTAGTAGGACCTCCCAGGTCCCCCCTCCTTGATCTGGGGTGAACTTTTGTGTATGTCTTAAGAGAGAGGAATGACATTTTATCACTTCTGAGAATAAAGCATTAAAGTTCATCTACTTCTGCCTTGCTCTCTTTGAACTCCTGCTTGGTAAACCACGCTGTCACACTGTGAGGAGACTCAAATAAGCCCACAGGGAGAGAACACATGCAGATCAAAGTGGGGGTGCTCTGACCCACAACCAACCTATGTCCCAGCTAACAAACAGCACGTAGACTAGATGAGGAAAGAATCACCCCCAGGTTATTCTAGTTTCAAGATGTTGAATCACCTCAAGCCTTCAAGTCTGCCCAGCCAAGGTCCCAGAGATGGTGGAACAAAGTNAGTCTGTTGTTCCATGTCCAGTTATATCTTTGTATAATTTGAATTATACTGCACACTCTTATTTGTATCTTCCATAGAACAATGTGATCATTTTCCACATCATTTAATGTTACTTTAAGGCTGCAGATACAAGTGTGTGACATCTTTTATTTTAACATTCTTCTTATTATTGAATGGGATGGTGCCAGTGGTAATGAACTCACCTGTCATACAGGAGACATAAGAGATGTGGTTTTGATCCCCAGATTAGGAAGATCCCCTGGAGGAGGGCAGGGCAACCCACTCCAGTAATTTGCCTGGAGAATCCCTTAGACAGACGAGCCTGGCAGGCTACAGTCCATAGGGTTGCTCAGAGTTAGACACAACTGAAGCAATTTAGTATATATGCATATCATTGAATATTTAGTTGGTTTATATTTTTATGATTGTAAATGATCTCAATGTTTACATCATTCATTTTTCCAGTCAATCTTCTTTCCTCTAGATTTCTCTCATGTGTACCATCACTCTTTCTCTTCCATTTTAGTATGCAGAACATCATTAGTTATATAGTAAAAAAATAAAATAATACATGACATTTGGGCTAAGTATATAGTTAGCCTTAATTTCATTCAACTAAGTTGGCTCAAGTGCTTTGTTATTTTTAATAGACTTCAGTTATCTTCAACCTGAGTTAGTTAAACTACCAACCTAGTTTATGCTTTATGTCCAAAAATACTTTATTTCAGTAAACACTAACAATGCTCTATCTCATGACTGTAGATGGAAACCAGTCAACCAAAGACTAGCAGTGATAACTTCACATTGCCCAATTTACAGAACAAAAGTATTCCTCTCTATTCCTCTACAGCAAATTGCTGCCTCTAAGACACTGCTCCTCCCTTTACTCCAAAGTGATGAAGTGGCCTTCCTGATAAATGCTCTTGTGACATGTTTCACCAAGGAAGCAGAATACATGGAGGGCCATCTAAAAAGTCCCCTTTAAAAGAATAAGAGAAGATACACCTAGAAAGAGGGAGAAATAACAAACCACAAATGGTCCACAAAAAGAAAGGAGGGAAGAGGAAAGTCACAGGCTTATGCTCAATTTTTTCCCCATGTTTCACAAGACAAAAACCTTAAAATGCTCTCAATCTTATTCCAGGGACACTTATTCATGGGCCACTTTCCTCTCTGTCTTTCCTCCTTGCTTGTTTCTTGCATAAAATATTCAGAGAAATGTGATTAAGCTTAACTATCTACTTTCCAGATGTTTCTGACTGGACAAGGCTCACTACAACTATTTTTAATAAAATCTCTTCCTACCTGGAGAACGAGACAACACTTAACTAACTCAGGTTGTGTTAATCACTTCTTAATGGTCTCCTACACCAACATTCACAAACAGAGCCGCAAAATCCTAAAATAATTTTGTCAAAAAATCTCTGAATTTGCACTATCTACAAAACATGCCCCTCTCGAAATACCCCTAGTTACTTAAATAGGATCACAATATTTTAATCACTCTTCTCTAATTTACCCTTCCTCTGTAGTCCTTTTTTTTTTNAAAATCCTAAAATAATTTTGTCAAAAAATCTCTGAATTTGCACTATCTACAAAACATGCCCCTCTCGAAATACCCCTAGTTACTTAAATAGGATCACAATATTTTAATCACTCTTCTCTAATTTACCCTTCCTCTGTAGTCCTTTTTTTTTTTAACATAATGATATTTCCATATACCAACTTGAAAAATTTAGAGAAAGAGAAAACAAATGAGAGAATATAATAAAAATGGAAAAGACTGTCATTCCCAATAGAGAAATTAGCACATGCATGTCAGTGGGAGGGGGCGGTTGTGGTTGAACAGCCCTCTTTTTGCTTTCTTGTCAATCTTGTCAGGCTAAACTATATACAATGGTTTCTGAAGTAGATCTTATCTTCCAAAGAGAGACAAAACAAAACACTGCATCCCACATACTTTCAATGTAAGGCTGAAAATTATCCCAGGTAGTAGGACCTCCCAGGTCCCCCCTCCTTGATCTGGGGTGAACTTTTGTGTATGTCTTAAGAGAGAGGAATGACATTTTATCACTTCTGAGAATAAAGCATTAAAGTTCATCTACTTCTGCCTTGCTCTCTTTGAACTCCTGCTTGGTAAACCACGCTGTCACACTGTGAGGAGACTCAAATAAGCCCACAGGGAGAGAACACATGCAGATCAAAGTGGGGGTGCTCTGACCCACAACCAACCTATGTCCCAGCTAACAAACAGCACGTAGACTAGATGAGGAAAGAATCACCCCCAGGTTATTCTAGTTTCAAGATGTTGAATCACCTCAAGCCTTCAAGTCTGCCCAGCCAAGGTCCCAGAGATGGTGGAACAAAGAAAGTTTTCCCATTAAATGCAACACTAATTTCTGACCCTCAGAAATACTATTACTAAGCATAACAAATGATAGTTTTAGAATACAGAAAGGCCCCTACGTTAGGAACCTTCAAGTTGCAAACTTTCAAAGATGCGGACTTGTGTTTGCAGGTCTAATCAGGTAAAAAGGTGTGAGTGAAATTGCAGCCTGCCATCCAACTCCTGGGCTTTCCAGGTAGCTCAGTGGCAAAGAATCTGCATGCCAATGAAGGAGACATGGGTTTGATCCCTTGGGTCAGGAAGATCCCTTGGAGAAGGAAATGGCAACCCATTCTCTTATTCTTGCCTGGGAAATCCCATAAACAGAGGAGCCTTGGAGGGCTATAGTCTGTGGGGTTACAAAAGAGCTGGATACAACTTAGTGACTAAACAATAACTGTTTTCTACTGCTGACAATCCTTTAGCTCTATGACCTCCTACCTCCTCTCCCTCCTCCAGTCAGTAACTCTTTTTGCCTGTTCACTCGATGCCAACCCATTAATGATAGCTGTTGTACTGTGCTTTTCAAGCTACTGTACTGTTAGACTAAAAATGTTTTTGTTTTTTATGTATTAATTGTGCAAAAATTATAAATCTCTTATAGTATAGTACTATATAGCCAACTGTGTTAACTTACTTGGACTTATAAGCAAATTGGACTTGAGAACTTGCTTTCTGAATGGAATTCGTTTGTATGTATGGGACATATTGGACTAAGTTTTGGAGTGATTATTATGGATCAAATAATACCTGATAGCATGTTCCTCTCTCTCTCTCTTCCTCCCTCTCTCTCTTCTATAAGTTGCTGTTTTCTTTATATCTACCATCATAGTGTTAGAAAAAGGACAGGCTCTGGGATGATGACAATGACAGAAGAAATAACATCTTCCTTTCATTAAATGCTTCTTGAATTTCAGTCACTTTGATAACTGCTTTTCATGTATAGTTGACCCTTGAAGGACACAAGAGGTTAGGTATGGCAACTCTCCATGCAGTGGAAAATCCAGATGTAACTTTACAGTCTGTCTCTATCTATGGTTCTGCATCAGCAGATTCAATCAACCTCCCATGAGATACAGTATTGGAGTAGTATTTTTTTTTAATCCATTTGTAGGTGAACCCCAAAGTTCAAACCCTTATTGTTCAAGAGTCAACAGTATTATCTCATTTAATTTAATTTTTACAAGAAATCTTTGAGGTATGTCTTATAATCCCTATTTCATCCTTTAGGAAACTATAGCTTAGAGATGTTATATCACTTGCCAAGTTTGTTTATCTAAACTAGACAGCTTTCTTCACAATGGAACTTTAATTCTGGAAGCAGAAACACATGATAAATGTTAGGACCTAACATACGCCATGACAGGCTTCAAGGCCTGGATAGGCCTGGGTAACAAGCACAGGAAAAGCTGAGTCACTGCCCAGTGAGGAGCTGAGGTCATCCCCGCCAGCACTGGGACTCAGCCAATCAGCGCAATCCCCGTACCGGTTCGAGCCAATCAGGATAACACAGGAAATCCCCTAAGAAAGCCCGTGCGCACAAAAGCTTAGCCAATCAGTAAATGCCAAGAAAACCTTGCAGCCACTCAGCCCCTGCCAGCACCCTGTCTTTGTTCCAACCCTCACAAAATGTATAAATATAGCCGAAATTTAGAGCTTGGGGCTCTTGTTCGACTCCACTGCGCTGGATGCGACTTGAGCCCTAGCTCAAGCTAGAAAACCTCTTTTTGCTTTTGCATTGCTGTGGACGTCTTATTCTCTCAGTTTTGGGGACTCGGACTTCGGGCATAACAATAAATAAAAACAAAAATGAACAAAATGATTTCTGATTATGGCAAGTGTGACGAGAAAACCATAAGCTGATGCAATAGAAAGTAACAAAGGCAGAAGGAAGAGTGGGACTTACTGATAAAAGTTGGTCATGGGAAGCATTTCTGAGAATGCAAAACTACATTTTTCTCTTTCCAATTCTGGTATATATTAGAACTGTCAGTCAGTTTCCTTTATAATCCTACATTTTTTAGCCTTCCTCAAGCCTACAAGTTATCTTCCTCCAATTTTTCTTTTCTCAAAATTTGAGGATTTTCACCCCAACACATCTACTTGCATGACAATTTCTGGAATTTTCTCAACTCTGTAAGTTTTCAGGTTCAAGGTATTGTGGGTATAAAAATGAAGTGTTAAGACTGAAGTTATTACTTGGAAGCATCTTGGAGTAATTACTGGAGGAAAACAGGGAGAGTGTCCATGGAAGACTAGAGACTAGTCTCTGGCCTCCCAAGACACTTGGAAGATCACTCAAACTCTACTCACTTAATCTCCCCTTCTTTTCTCACACCTACTTCCTATGCAGTTCTCTCCAGCAAAGCCAGTCATCATGCTTTCTTGGTTCACCTTGAACATGAAGACTATTACTAAACATATCAATAGAAGCACTAACAGAACAAAGAAATGATGCCACTGATTGCCCAGTGATGTTTAATATTTTTTTAATCAAAGCCACAGGTACTTCTCATTGGATTAGTATTTGTATGTGTTCAGTCGCTTACCCATGTCCAACTTCTTTGCAACCCATAGACTGTAGCCTGCCAAGGCTCCTCTGTCTATATAATTCTCAAGGCAAGAATACTGGAGTGGGTTGCCATTTCCTTCTCTAGGGGATCTTCCCAACCCAGGGATCAAACCCATGTGTCCTGAGGCTCCTACACTGGCAGGTGTATTATTTACCACTGAGCCACCTGGGAAGCTTATCAGCTGGTAGGAGGTGATAAATCTCATGGCTGATGTGTCTGGGCACTGTATGAGTGTCACTGCTTATGAACATCCAACGAGCACCCTCCCAAATCAAAATACTGAAACCACTTCTCTCCTGGACCAAGACTAGCCCCTGTGAGGTTGACTGGGGCACAATACAAAGGGCCCTCGAGACCACCAGGAGCTTATCAGGTCAACACCAAAGGGGAAAAAGAGAAAAAGAGTCATGGACAGATAAGAGATTTAAAAAAAGCATGGGTGGAGGAAAAAATTTAGCAGCCCAGAGATACAAGCCATCCTGAAAAAAGAATTAAAAGAAAAGAGGATAAAGGGGACAGATGATGTTGCAGTCAGCAGCATATCTGTATATGTTTGGAATTGAAGGATCAACATCAGTCTTTCTCCAACCCCCTTTCTCTCACTTAAAGTCCCTGTGTAATAAAGGACAGCTTCACATTTTTTATACTCAGTAGCTTGATTCCAAAGCTAGTTACCCACTTTAAATGTGTAATCTTCAGTTTTATACTTCTCATTTCTCACACAATAAAAAAATTAGACTCAGTTAGTTAGTAATGAGAGTGAATTATCTAAATGAAAATTAGTGATGTTAAAGGCAGTTCTGGGCTGGGAACTAAGAGGGTCTCCCATCAACAGGCATATATGTCTCACCAAGGTCACCAGGTATCCCAAATGTGGCCCCAGACACCTTCATCCTGCCCTCCCTCTACTCACAGACTACTCTGTCTACTCACAGAGACCCCACATGACATAGGTTCCCTTGAGTATGGAACTTTGCAAATGAAACTGCCCCACCAGCATCAGTAATAAATGATAAACAGTGGGGAAATGTAATGAAAAGGAAGGGAGAGATGACAAAGCAGAATTCCCTGGAGTCATTAGAATGAATCTCCACTAGTATATGGTTCTAATAACAGTCCCCTGCTGCTGCTGCTAAGTTGCTTCAGTCGTGTCCGACTCTGTGTGACCCTATAGACGGCAGTCCACCAGGCTGCCCCATCCCTGGGATACTCCAAGCAAGAACACTGGAGTGGGTTGCCATTTCCTTCTCCAATGCAGCAAAGTGAAAAGTGAAAGTGAAGTAGCTCAGTCGCGTCCGACTCCCAGCGACCCCATGGACTGCAGCCTACCAGGCTCCGCCGTCCACGGGATTTGCCAGGCAAGAGTACTGGAGAAGCCCTGATTCCAAAATGTCCTTTCTGCCACAGGCCCTTCAGAGAAACACTTGAGAACAAACCTAAGCTCTGTTGACACTATTCTTGCTTAACTTCCATGAGATTTTTATCTGGCTGACTCTTTCAGTGTCTTCTTAGTGTCTTTCTATTACTTTATTATTTGCATTTGCTTCCATAAAACATGCAAAGATCCCACAGGATAAGACTGTATGGTTTCAAAAGCCACATGAGATTTTAGGCTTAATTTTCCATAAAACCATCGTTATACTGGGATATTTAAGGTCTGCTAAGAAATAAGTCCATCTTGAGGAAATTCTCTAATTTTTACCAGAGACTGATATTTTCTTTCTATTGAAGCATTAGAATTAAAACAATAAAAACATTAACTTTTATGCCTGGGTTGGAAAGATCCCATGGAGGAGGGCACAGCTACCCACTCCCGTGTTCTTGCCTGGAGAGTTCCATGGACTGAGGAGCCTGGCAGGCTACAGTCCATGGAGTTGCAAAGAGTGGGGTATGACAGAAGCGACTTAGCACACACACCTTTTATGCAACTACTGCACGTTTCATCAGAGTATACATGGAGCAACAGGCTGAACTTCTTCCCCTGCCCTATACTCATGTGTTGGGCTGGTCTGGGAATTCCAAGTCCCCCATAAATCTAGATGTCTTCATAATGAGTCGTGTTACATTAGCCATCAGATCCAAGTTTCCATCTCTATTTATGTACCCTAGAAGATCTGGGAATTGGGTCTAGACAATTGTCCATTCTTGATCTCCTCTGTAACAGCAGTTTTCCCCTAGAGCAGAAATGGTAAGCTACGGTGTTTAGGCCCAGTCCAGTGATCACCATTTTACCAATAAAATCTCAATGGAACACATCCACTCTCATTCACACAGGTATGTTCCATGGCTGCTTTCTCAATAGAAAAAAGGCAGCTGAATAGTTTTGACAATGATCATATTGTCTACAAACCTAAAGTATTTAATAACTAGCTATCTAAAGCAAATGTTAATTGATCCCACCCACTAGAGGATTTCTGTTGTTCAGTCACCAAGTCCTCTCCAACTCTGCGACCCCATGGACGGCAGCATGCCAAGCCCCCCTGTCTCTCACCATCTCCTGGAATTTGCCCAAGTTCATGTGCATTGAATCAGAGATGTCATCCAGTTATCACATCCTCTGTTGCCCTCTTCTCCTTCTTAGTCAGTTAGAGAAGGAGAAGGGGCTTTCTGAAGAATGTTAAATTCTTTTCCTCATCAAATTGATTTCCAAACAACCTGGTACTTCTCACTGCCCAGGCTAACAGAGCTTTGTCTGCTCAGCAAATTCCTCCAGAGACCAAGCCAACTTGTGCTTTTTGATCTATGGAATCTAATGAGTTGCCATAAACAGGAATAATTTATGTTCTATTAAGTCAGTCCTATTAAAGGAATCTCAAATCATAAACTTAATCAACCTACTATATATTTCCCAAATCCCTTAGATCTCTGTTTTTCTCGTATTCCATATCACTTAGAAATACTAGAGTCTAATGTCTCTAGTATTTCAGAGTCTCTAGTAATGTTTAATGTCTCTAGTAATTCAGATTTCTATGGAATCCTTTGAATATTATGCTTTTCAACAGACTTATTAAGATACACTTCACATGCCAAAAATTCACTCATTTAAAGCTAACAACTCAATGATGCTTAGCACATTCCCAGATCTGTGAAACCATAATTGCAATCCAATTTTACAACATTCTCATCATCCCAAAAAGAAACTCTATACCCACCAGCAGTTGTTCCCAAAACCTCACACCACCTTAAGCCCGAAGCAAACAGTAATCTACTGGTTGTCTCTAAACTGCCTATTCTGGACCTTCTATTTAAATGTAATCACACAGTTGAGGTCTTTTATGACTAAATTTATTCACTTAGCATAATGTTTTCATAAGTAACCCGTGCCGTTGCATGTACCTGCACTTCTTTCCTTTTTATGTATGGCTGAGTAACATTCCATTCTAGGGAATTCTACCCTTTAAAATCCATTCTTCAGTTGGTGGGCATTTACGTTGTTTCTCCTTATGAATAATGAGGTTATGAACATTCACTTACAAACTTTTATGTGAACATACATTTTCAATTCTCCAAGGAATATATCCAGAAAGAGAATTGCTAGGCCATATGGTAACATTATTTTTAACACTTTGAGGAACTGCCAACCTGCTTTCCAAAGCCTCTATACCATTTTACATTCCCACCAACAATGCAGGAAGGTTCCAATTTCTTCACATCCTCACAAGCACCAATTGTCTTTTTCACTGTAGCCATCTCAGTGAAAGTGGCATCTCATTGAGGTTTTGATTTTCATTCCTAATGATTAATGGTATTAAGTATCTTTTGCTGTGCTTATTGACCATTTTTATTTCTTCTTTGGAGAAATATCTATTGAAATAAATTGCCTATTTTTAGTTGTGTTATTTTATTATGGAGTGACAAGAGTTCTTTTTGTTATAGATATAAATCCATTACCAGATATATGACTTGCAAATATTTTCTCTCATTCAGTGAGTTGACTTCCCACTTTCTTTTTTCATTGGAGTGTGATTGCTTTACAATGTTGTGTTAGTTTCTGCTGTGCCATGAAGTGAATCAGCTGTATATACACATATATCCCCTGGGACCTCCCTCCCACTTCCCTTCCATCCCACCCGTCTAGGTCATCACAGAGCTTTGAGTTGAGCTTCCTGGGCTATACTGCAGATTCCCACTATCTACCTATTTAACACATAGTTACACACACACACACACATATATGCTACTCTCCTAATTTTCCCACCTTCCCCATTCCCCACTATGGACACACATCTGTTCTCTAATTATTATAGAATTAAAAATCAAAATAACAATGAGGAATCACCTCACACCAGTCAGAATCAGTTCAGTTCAGTTGCTTAGTCGTGTCTGACTCTTTG
>SJYX01008885.1:0-10893 GCA_006410675.1 Oreotragus oreotragus
TTTTTTTTTTTTTTTAATTTATGGCTGGATAATATTGCATTGTATGGATTCTGTCCAATTTTGAATAGATAAAAGGCTGGCATTTTAAAAACATTTGCTGAACAATTTTTAAAAAGGAAATTAATGTTAAAATGTACAAAGCCTAAAAACAGTCACATTTGCCAAGTGTGTCATTTTTAACTTTCAGAGGTTATCATTGCAAGAACTGCTCAGATATTTCCAAGAGCTCAGCCAAGAGTTGAGCATGGAGTGGGCCCCCAACGTGGACAGAAACAAATGAAAGAAAGATCATTCTGCCCAACCCACCCCTGTCCACATTGGGAATCCCTTCTACAAAACCCCACCTCCTATTTGAAAAGTTTTAGCATCAGCATGCCATTTCTTCTCAAGGTGATGCATTCCACTTTCTGTCAACTCTAATGGTTAGAACAGTCTTCCTCTTAAATATTGTTCCTGTTCCTTTAAGTTATTGCTGGAATGATGGTGGTTTGGGGAACTCTTTTTTCTGGTGAGGCAGTGAAGTGGGAAGGTAAAAAGCTAAATTAGTTCTCCTTGCTCTATTTAAGCTAGAAATCACCAGATAAATTATTAGTGGATTACAAACAAACAAATAGACCAGTGGCAGATTTGTAGGTCAATGTCTTAATGTGAGGTTGATAGGACTTTTAAAGGTTGTGAAGGGTGATAAATATCAAGTCAGAAAATTATGGAAACATGCTATAAAAACCATAAAGTACTACATATACAGGTATAAGAGGTGGCATTCCTATCACCACAAAACTAGTGGATTAGACCTGTATGCAGGGAGGAAGATGGATAAATATGAGGTGGATAAACTCAGAAGGCAGGGTGAAGTTGCGATTCATGGGGTGGCAAAGAGTCCGACACGGCTGAGCGACTGAACTGAACTGAACTGAAACTCAGAAGGCAGGATGAAATTATAGCTGAATATTTGTAGATGTGTAGCCAGAGGGAAGCCTGACCCACCCATTGAACTCCACTGAACTATGCACACAGGTTGACATTAACTTTGTAGATGGCTTTGAACAGGCTAATTAAAATTGTGTGCGATACAAAGAGCTGGAAGGGAATGCAAATTCAGTAGAATTTGAAGGTAGAATAAGAGACAAATGTTTCTGACAAGTGACAGGATGCAGTTTGATAGAGATAATTGTAAGTCTGTGTTCAGTTCAGAGTTCAGTGTGGTCAGTGCCTGGCTTGACAGCTGTTTGCATATAAAGAATCTGGACATATTGGATATGCAGAGCCTCAGTTGTCCTGGCCCTGTGATTCAACTGCTGAGAATGTCATCCCATTATTAATGCATTTCTACATAATGCATTACATGATGTGGTGTCAGAGATCATAAAACAGCAGTCTGTGGAACAAATCTAGCCTCCAGGCAGATTTTGTTTGGATTTCTAGCGCTGACTTGTAAAGTGTTGAAAAAATTATAATCATTTGCTTATACATTTGGAGATTTTACTGCAATGCCTAGATTTCAAGTCTTCAATGAAAAATTAGACTTGTCCATCTCGAGCCCTTATTCCCACATGGAAACATTTTCCTCCCCTTTGGATGAGCATGTTTCTGATCTTTGTCATGGTCCTATAACTCCCCACTCATCCCAAACACAGAGGTGGGTACCAGCTGCCACCTTTCTACCCATTTCACTTGCTTTGCTGTTTTCTTCACCATTGACTCATTCCTCTCATTTGTGACCGACAGTCATTGAGTGTGTGGGTAAAGATAGGGAATACTCATTTGAACTCAACCTGATGGCTATAACCTGTGTGAACACAACCTACTTAAAATTCAACAAACAAAATCCCCAGTTCTTTACTATGAAANATTGACTCATTCCTCTCATTTGTGACCGACAGTCATTGAGTGTGTGGGTAAAGATAGGGAATACTCATTTGAACTCAACCTGATGGCTATAACCTGTGTGAACACAACCTATTTAAAATTCAACAAACAAAATCCCCAGTTCTTTATTATGAAAAATTTCAAACATATCCAAAGTAGAAAAAATAGTATATTTAAAAGTAGAGAATATATATATATATTTAATATATATCCATCCATCACTACTTTCGAGAATTGTCATTTATCTCATTCTCACATTTTCCCCTATCATAGTCACCAAAATATTTTAAAGGAAATCCCAGCTATGGTTTAATTTGACTTGTAAATACCTCACTGTGTATACCCAACAGGTAGCCACTTTTTAAAAGAGCATAACCACAGTATCATTATTACACCAAACAAGGTTAATAATAGTACCCCTACGTCATCTAACACCTTGTCTGTGTTCACATGTCTGCACTTAGCTCTGAAAGATATTTTTACCATTGGTCTACTGGAATTAAGAGCCAAGCAAGGTCCACACACTAAATTTGATCAATATATCTCAAATATCTAAATCTATCTCTCTTTTTTCATTTATACTAATTACCCATTCTCTTTTATGATGTTTATTTATTTTATTTTTAATTATTGGCCCCACAGCATGTAGGATCTTAGTTGTCCCACCAGGGATTGAATCTGTGTCCCCTGTAGTGGAAGCCTGGAGTCTTAACCACTGGGCCTCCAGGGAATTCCCTGATATTTGTTTGTTGATCTATAGAATTTCCCACAAAATTTGGCTAATTGAATAACAAGGCATCATTTCAAAAGTTCTTCAGTCCCCCTGACATTTAGATCTAGAAGCTTGGTAATATTAAGATTCAATTTAAAAAAAAAGATTATAGGTGGTACTATATACTATTGTATCACAAGAGGGAAAGTACATAACGGCTGGTTGTTCTGCTTTTACTGATGATTTCAGGTGTGGTCAGCCTGGTCCATGCATTTCGAAATGCCACATCAGCCTCTAACCTAATGATTTTAGCAGCTGTTGATGCTCTGTCTAGATTCATTATTATATTAAGGATTACTCAATAATTTAGGTGGTACTATATACTATTGTATCACAAGAGGGAAAGTACATAACGGCTGGTTGTTCTGCTTTTACTGATGATTTCAGGTGTGGTCAGCCTGGTCCATGCATTTCGAAATGCCACATCAGCCTCTAACCTAATGATTTTAGCAGCTGTTGATGCTCTGTCTAGATTCATTATTATATTAAGGATTACTCAATAATGTTTTTTAATTCTATTCCCTCTGTATTTGTGACTGTGATACCTTAAAACAAACAAACAAACAAAAAAAAACACCTTTTTTTCCATAGAATATCTGGTTTTCCTAAAGCACAGTTCACATAGAAAAGGTTAGATAATATTGCTGGACTCTTCCTTTTTCTACTAATCTTTAGAATAATCTATTGCTGCTCTAACAATTCCCATAGGTGACCAATTAGTTTTTTATTTCACAGCTTTTTTAAAAAGGTATGTTTGACATACAATGAACTGCATTAATGATGTTGAGTAGCTTTTCTAGTGCTTGTTAAATATTCAGATATCTTCTTTGGTGAATTATCTTTTAAAATCTTTTGCCTGTTTTTTATTGAGTTATTCATGTTTTTATTGTTGAGTTATAAGACTTTTTGTATATTCTAGATATAATTCCTTTGTTGTGTATATGTTTTGTAAATAATTTCTCTCAGTTGTGATTTGAGTTTTGCTTTTCTAAATGGTGTCTCTTGAAAAGCAGACTTTTAAATTTTGATGAAGTTCAATTTATCCATTTTTTTCAATTATGGGTGATACTTTTGGTGTTATAGCTAAGAAATTTTTGCTTAACCCAAAGTCACCAAGATTGTATTCTGTGTTTTAGCTCTTACCTTTAGGAGTTCACTCTTGTGTATGATGTGAATAGAGGTCTAAATTTTTCTTTTTTGGGGTATGGATATCCAATTCTGGCACCACTTGTTGAAAAGCATACCCTTTCCTGATTGAATTGACTTCACAGCTTGTCAAAAATGAATTGATCAATGGCAACCCAGTCCAGTACTCTTGCCTGGAAAGTCCCATGGATGGAGGAGTCTGGTGGGCTGCAGTCCATGGGGTCGCTAAGAGTCGGACACGACTGAGCAACTTCACTTTCACTTTTCTCTTTCATGCATTGGAGAAGGAATTGTCAACCCACTCCAGTGTTCTTGCCTGGAGAATCCCAGAGACAAGTGAGCCTGGTGGGCTGCCGTCTATAGGGTTGCACAGAGTCGGACATGACTGAAGCGACTTAGCAGCAGCAGCAGCAGTGCTGGTCTTTTGCTGGACTTCATTCTATCTTATTGAGCTATATGTCAGTGTGGTGTCATGTATTGGTTACCATAATCAAATACATACATACCACATATAAAGTTATATATATTTATATGATTATAGTAATCAACACATAACACTATATATACATATACACACATTAGGGTTAGTGTGCCAGTTTGTATGAAAATATCCTGGGATTTTTACACGGGATCTGTTGAGTGAGAATTGCCTCCTTGACAATGTTGAAGCTTCTGATTCCATAAATAAGATGTGTATCTTCACTTATTTAAGCCTTTAATTTCTTTAAACAATGTTTTATAGTTTTCAGTTTTGTAATGTTGTATTATTTCTTCCTTAAATATTTGGCAGAATTCACTAGTAAAGTACTATGGGCCTGCAGTTTTCTTTGTAGGAAAAGACTTTTTAAAACCCTACAAATTCAGGTTTGTTTTTTTTTTTTATAAATATGGGGGCTATGCAAGTTATTTATTCTTAAATGAGTTTTGGCATTTTGTGTCTTTTAGAAAATTTTGTCTATTTCATTAAATTTGTCGAATTTATTGGCATAAAGTTATTCATAATATTCACTTCTTGTCTTTAGGATCTGTAGTGATGTCCCCTCTAACTTCTGATATCGATCATTTGTGTGTTTTTTTGTCCTGATCAAACTCAGAAGATGTTTTCCACTTTCATTTATCTTTTCACATATCTAGTTTTTTGTTTCATAGATTTTTTTTTTTTCTATTGCTTTCCTGATTTTCATCTGATTCTGGTGCACTTGAGGAGAATGTAGACTGTGCTGCTGTTGGACAGCATGTTCTGTTGATATCAATTATGTCAAATTGGTTACAGAGTTCTGCAAACCTTCTGTACCTTTGATTTTTCTGCCTACATGTTCTAGCTATTATTGAGAGAAGGGCATCAAAATAACCAACTGCAGTGATAGATTTTCTTGTTTCACCGTTTAGTTCCATCTTTTCCTTCTTCGTGTTGTTGGAGGCCCTGTTACTGGCCTTATAATTGCTTACAATTGTTGTGGACTCTAGGTTCTGTTACCTGACCCTATATTCTATAACTGACCCTGTCACCATTGTCGACGCCTAATTTGCCCCATATTTGGCCACGGTAAGTCCCATTAAGTTGGCTCCTGGGTCTTTGTGACATAATCTTAAATCTGAGATATGACATGTTCCTGGCATAACAAGATATTCCAAAGTGCATTTTGTACTTGTCTTCTCTCAATCCTGGAACCGGCCATTTCTCCTAAGAGCCTGGCTCTTTCTGGTGGGAAATGTTATTTAGGTGAGCACAGTCTGTGTGCCAGAGTTCCTTACTGCTGCTCCATGGGTGTCATATTCTCAAGCCTTTCCAGTAGACAGAACTAAGACATGCATGTTTTTTTAAAGAGAGAAAAGTAGGGAATTCCCTGGTGATCCAGTGGCCAAGACGCCATACTGCTAATGCAGAGGGCCTGGGTTTGACCCTTATCAGGGAACTAGATCCCACTTACCACAACTGTAGATCCTGCATGCCACAACTAAATATCCCACAATGAAGATCGAAGATCCTCGCGAAGATCCGGCTGAGACCTGGTGCAGCCTAGATAAATAAATAAATATTTTAAAAAGAGAAAAATAAAGCTCGAGTTTATAGTGATATTTCCAATTCAAATATAAGATTACAGAATTTATACACTTTGATTTTATATTTGTATTGCTTTTCTCTTGCTCTAAAAATACTAGTTCTTTACAACTCTTAGATAATTATTTATTTGCTATATCGTACCACATAATAGTTTAAAAGTGATATTATATGTTATTTCTCATAATAAAATTATTGCTTACAGTTTAAGATTCCTTTGTGATTTCTTTTGTCCTTAGTTCATATTCAAAATACAGTATTTGAAGTATTGTGCTTAAAGTAATTTTTCTCTGTGGCTATGCTATCAACTTGATACTCAGTAAATACCTTTTGATTGAGTTTGTTTTACATTTTTAGGAATCTCTTTTCTTTTAAATTTTTGATCGGAAGATAATTGCTTTACAATATTGTGTTAGTTTCTGCCATACATCAACATGAATCAGCCATAGGTATACATATGTCCTCCCCTTTTTTTTCTTTTTATTTATCTAAAATATTTACATGCTTCTAAACTCAAAACTATAAAACAAGGTTTATTCCAAGAAGTCTAAACCTTGTCCCCTAATCCTGTTTTCCTCTTTGTTTTTTTGTATAGGTGATAATTTAAAAATTTCTTTCTTGATATATCTTTCCATTATTTAATCTTAAAAAACATAAGCAAAGATGTGTCTGTGGTTCTATTCCACTTCCTCTCCTTTTTCAAAAGCTCTCATACTCATTGCTGATTCCACAGGGAGTGGATTCTGACTATTTCAAAGTTGTAAGTAGGACTCTTCCTCACTCCTTATCACAGTGCATAGTATTCTACTCCTGTGCATGTAGCATTGTTTATTCAACTAGTCCTCTGCTCATGAACAGTTGGATGTTTTCAGTCTCCTGCTTTTGTAGATGCTGCTGCAGTAAAGTTCACAAAGTTTTGAATATTTTGCCATTTTATCTTTGAGATAGATTCTATATGTGGGATTGCTGGTCTGAGGACTGGATATCTAGAAAATATAAATATGTATGATCATATTTAATTTTATATATAGTAATTTATATTATGTATAAAATGTAATATCATACATATATATAACATATATAGGAACCTGGTGGGCTACAATCCAAAGGGTCACAAAGAGCTGGATACAACTAAGCAACTAAGCATAATATGTATATAAAATTATGTATGTAAATTATCTTTAAAGAGGGTTTATGATATGATGGTCCATGTGTACGAGGCCACTAGAGTTCACATCGTCAGAGCAATGGTTGAAGGACCTGGGCCAAGTGATGCTGTATGGGGCACTTTCATGTCCTCCAGTTCCAGTTCCAGTTCCAGGGGCAACACCACTTAATGCCTCTCCCCACTGGTTATTTAAGGAAGTGGCATTTATTGGAGGCCCTGACATAAGGTATGGCTGGCCGAGGACCTCACCTTACAGGGCTGCCCTGGAGAGAGCTCAGGCTTAGAAAAAGTCTGCAAGATTCCACTTTCTGAGCCTTAGACACTGCCCTGCTGCCTTCAGCTTAACCCATCTCTGTTGAGTCTTTTAGTTTTATAATATTCAGTCATTAAAAAAATCATTTTATCAATTAGCCAATTATCATTTTATTATCTTCATATCTCGTAATTATCTTTAAAAATTTGTTCTGTCTTAACTATTTCATTCTTTTAAATACTCTGGTTAATGAGTAGATTTCCTTCTCTATCTTTTATTACATACACTTCCCTTCGTACCTGGTCTTTGCATTCATTTCGCTTAGCCTTCTTTCAACTTTTTATTCTAAATTTATTAATCTTCTGCTATCTGTTTTTTGTTTTTTAGTGTAAACTGTAAAACTGAATTCTCTTTAAGTGTTTCTGTATTCCCTGTTGGTTGGCGGGCCCTTTGGGAACAGAACCCCTTGGCGGGTGGATGGGGTAGGGTTCATCCTCAGGGAAATGATGGGTGAGGATCTTTCCCCCTCTGTTGGGTCCCTGCCTTTCCCCACGGAGCCTTTGAAGACTCCTGACCTAATGATCCAAGGGACTAGATGGTCCTCTTATTTCCCCTAACAATAAGCCATCAGTGATGACTAGGACTGAGACTCCAAGGAATATGGCTCCCAGAGAAGAGCAGGCTGAAGAGGGATATATGACTTGCTTTCAAATATTCACGAAAGGAGTAGACATATTCAGTCTTTTTTAAAAAGTCTTTATTAAGTTTGTTTTAATATTGCTTCTGTTTCATGTTTTTGTTTTTTGACTGCAAAACATGTAGGATCATAGTTCCCCGACCAGGGAAGGAACAGGGCATAAGAATCTGCCTGCCAGTGACGGAAGTGGGTTTGACTCCTGGTCTGAGAAGATCTCAGGTGCCATGGAGCAGCTATGCCCACGCGCCACAACTACTGAGCCCACGCTGTAGGGCTCGAGAGCCATGACTCCTGAGCCCAGACACGTAGAGCCTGCACTCTGCAGCTGCTGAGCCTGAGCACCTGGCGCCTGTGCTCTGCAACAACACTGAAACCCGCGCACCACAGTGAAGAGTGGCCCCTGCTCGCCGCAAGCAGAGAAAGCCTACGTGAAGCCACAAAGACCCAGTGCCGCCACAAATAAAAATAAGTAAGTAAAAAAGAGGCCTGCTAATAGTTGAGTCTCTGATTCTGAAGACTGGCTTCATCAGTTCTCTTTCCGTGGTCTGAATGTTCAAGCTAAAAAAGTGCCCCTTTGCGATGGCCAGTTAGATTGAGTTTCTCACTTGTAACCAAAAGGGATTTTGACACGTGCAGTTATTATTGATGTTATGTACAAAACATCCTTTTATATTGATGACTGATTTTTCAAATTTCTTAGTAAGAATTCCTTTCTGAAGGAAATGGCAGCATCCAGTCATTCAAGCTCTTAAACTGGCCTGGGGATGAAATTCATAGATACTCCCCTGTGCCTTTGCACAGAGCCCAGCCCCCGCTACCAGCACACTTGCTGCCTCCACTTGAGTGACTCATTCAAAGCACAACACTTGGGTTTTTTTTTTTCCCCCTCCCAAACCTGCTTCTCTCCTAGTCTTTCCCATCCCACAAATGGTCCTTTCATCCATTCATCTGGATTCTAAGTGAAAAGCTTAGGTATAGCCTTCATCATCCCCTTTTGCTCCCTCTAGATCTAATCCATCAGCAAGTCCAGAATCTCCCTCTACTCTATATACTGGGCCCTGCCTTTCTCTCCATCCACAGTTTCTATCGTCTCCTGCTTGGACTCTGCAGTAGCTTCTTAAACTGACTCCCTGCCTTTACTTCTTAGCCTTCTCCTGTTTCTTCTCCACACTGAAGCCCAAATGGGCCTTTAATTACACAGATCAGATCCTGTCATTTCCTCGCTTAAAACCACCAATGGCTTTCCAGTGCCTGCAGAACAAGATGCATAGGCCTACAGTGGTCTTAAAGGCCCCAGCTGTTTTTATCAGACCCTGTCTGCTTCTCCAACCTCAGTTCCTAGCACTCTGACCCCGCTTACTACGTTCCAGCCATAGAGTCTTTCTGTCCCTTGTTTGTGCCTCAGAGCCTTTGTAACAGCCATTCCTTCTACTGGAACATCTTCACCCAAATCTTAGGGAGCTGGCTCTATAACCTGCAGAGCTCAGTCAGGTATCGCCTCCTCAGGGGTGCCTTTGAATTCACTACTATCTAAAATTACTGTGTTTAGAGACTTTCTTCCTTGGCAGTCCAGTGGTTGAGACTTTGCCTTCCAGTGCAAGGCATGCAGGTTCAATCCCTGGTTGGGGAGCTAAAGATCCTACATGCCTTGCAGTCAAAAAACAAAAATATGAAACAGCTGCAATATTGTAACAAATTCAATAAAGACTAAAAATGGCTCACATCAAAAAAATCTTAAAAAATTATTTTGTGAAGTAGCAATTGCTTATTTCCTACCATTACAATATTAATTCCCCCTGTGCTGAGCTAATAGGTACTTGATAAATAATGAATGAATGGAAGATAGTAGAGGGGCAATACATGGGTGTAAACTCTTAAAGTTGCATAGAGAACATGCTCTTGTTGCTGCTAGTTTACTCTGCAGATTCGGGTCTGGAGCCTGGTTTTCAGACAGCTCTCTGGAGTCTTTCCAAGGTGTTGTCACTGAGTGTGTGCTGTGCCTCAGGTGGCTTCCTGTCTAGCTGAAGAGTAGCGTTCCCACCAGAAGCTGATGAGAAAACAGAGCGGGTGTGGTCAGTGACTTGTGTTTAGAATAATCAAGGACTTGGATTTCTCCCTCCTTTGGTCTATTATAAGTCCATTACCCCCTTTCTTTCTTTCTTTCTTTTTTGGCCACTAGCTGAGCGTGTGGGATCTTAGCTCTCTGACCAGGGATCAAACACACACCCCCTGCACTGGGAGCACAGTCTTAACCACTGGACTACCAGTGTTTAAGAAGTCCAACTTGGTGTTTATGAGAATCACCTTGGGGATGTTACAATGCAGATTCCTGGGCAATAGCCCGTGATTCTGTGAAGCCCTAGAACTGCACTGTGTGAAGAGGTAAGCGCTAGGTGACCAGTGCATCCATGCTGGCCTGGGACACCCCGGTTTTAGCACCTAAGGTCTCTTTCCTGAAAATCCCTCAGTCCCTGGCAAACCAGGTGGGTCAGTCACCCTCAGCTGAAGGTGTTCAGAGAGAGGCAAATGGCAGGCGATGGAATCGCTTGAAATGGCTTCTTGAAGGAGCTGAGATAGAAACATTTCCTGTCCTAGACTTGGATGTTGGCTGCCTCCTTGGCCCCACCTTTGGGTAAGTCTAGGTTTTCCTAGGCACTGAGCCCAAACAGATAGGAAAGGAAACCACTCTTTTTTGAACACTTGCAATAATCCGGCCGCTGCTGTAGGGCCTTTATTATCTAATCTGTTCCTCAGCAGTCTTTTTATTGCTCCCATTTTAAAGGCAGGACACTGAGGCTTGTGAAGTTACGTGATTGAGCTCAGACATATTCCAACCAGTGGAAATGGGAGTGATTCAGTTGCCTGACGCAGAAGCCCAGGCCCTTTCCTCGTGTTTTGCTATGTGTATAGGGGTGTGTGTGTGTGT
>SJYX01008885.1:15337-26171 GCA_006410675.1 Oreotragus oreotragus
GAGGGAAGGCACTAGGGGGCTTTGGGAAAGAGGGGTGCTTAGAAGTGGGACAGGGAAGCAGAAAGCAGAGGGGGGCTGTTGGGGACAAACGTAATCACTTCTGCAGTTCGGCCATTCCCTGTTGTCTGAGCTGGGGGCTGGGGCAGAAGTTCCCTTAGGACTTTTATTTTTGGGTGGCTGCACGGCTCGTGGGATCTTAGCTCCCTGACCAGGGATTAAACCCGGACCCCAGAACTGAAGGTATAGAGTCCTAACTACTGGACCACCAGGAATGTTTTTAAATATTAAATTTTCATTCATTAGCTGTTCGTGTAGACTCAATGAAAATATTTTGTTGGATTTATGTTTAAGATGCCATCTTTTATTTTTTTTTAGTCATTAGGTAATATACTCAAAGTTTCAAAATTCAAAGGGTTCCAAATAAGTACACTTCTGTTTAATAGATAAAAGCCCAATCTAATGTTTCCAACAAAAAGGCAGCATGGATGTTAAAAGACATAGGTGGAAAAATGTGGTAAGGGTATGGAAAACTCTTCCCCTGAGTCCTGCTTGCCTTTTATTTTGAGGTTTTTGGCTGTACAGAAGTTTCAGCGTTTTCCCTGTATAAGCTTTTCTTTGCCGGGAAAGTCATTGCCCATCCTGATATCCGCGCCCCATTCTTCTTCTTCAATTGTGTTTTCATGGCTTCATAATTTGCCCTCTCAGCCACCTCAGAGAAACTTAAGTTAGTGCTGTGGTTTTGAGATGGAGCCGGGGGCTGGTGTGGCTACCTGAGAGTGGTGCCTTTCAAAGCCATTTGGGCTGACTCCAGCCCTGTCTCTGAACCAGTCTCCCTGCTTGGCAGTTACTCACGGCAGGACAAAGACTGAGGGGCCAGCGTCCTTCTTGCTGGGGCAGAGGGCCTGGGGGAATTGGCCCTGCCGTGGGGAGGACCGGGGGCATGGCAGCGCCGACTCTGGCCACAGTCTGGGCACCCTAGTCAGCTAGTCTGAGATGCAAGAGTCCTCAGGCATAGCGGAGCCAAGTGTGGCTACTCTGGTGGACACTCTGAGACGGGGAGTCCTGCCCACCAGCAGCAATGCAGGGCTGGTTTCCAGATCGAAGACTGGGGAACTAGGGAGGCCATGAATCTGAGAACTCTGAACAGGGACCATGCAGGTGGGGTGGGCCCTCCGAGATACAGAGGAGCCCAGTTAATCAGGACAGGCATTGGTCCTGGTAGCCAGCATGCTCCTGTGGCATTTCAGAAAAAGGTTCCAGAGCGGCTGAAACGATTTGTGTGATCATGTGTGTGGGAGTCCTTAAGAAATGCCTCGCGATAGACATATTCAGGCACTGAGCAACTCCAGGGTCGTTATTACTACCTGCTGCTTTAGTCTCAGCAGGGACATGTACACGCCGCCTTCCCTTACACCCTCTCCCTGGATGTGGGGGTGGCCCAATCAACCTTGTTCCTAAGGGGGCTCTTCTTGTTTCCCAGGACAGCCTGGTCTGAGCACTGAGCTGGGGACAAAGCTCTTGGCTGGGTAGTGGAGGTCAACTGTTGTCGTCAACCCATCCTCAAGTCTTGTGATGTCAGAGATCATTCTGCTCTTTCTTGGGTATCAGTTTCCTCAACCATAAAATGGGATGACTGACATTGCTCCAACTAGCAAACCAGATGACCAAATGGAGGAATAAGTGAGATACAGTTCTGGAAAAAGGAAGGAACCGTCCGAGGGCAGGGCTCTGCGGTGGCGCTCCCCAGGGCCGTGGACCATGGCTCCCCACGCAGTCTCTCTCGACTGCAGCAGGTGGCAGCATCACTCCTCTCATGTGTGCTCTTTGACCTGGTGGGCCGGAGCTTGGGCCATACTCAGTTCACACCCCACGTTCCCACCTCCCAGAGGAAGTGGGAGGGATAAGAGCAGCCTCTGAGACAGCGGCCAGGGCCAGGAGCCCAAATGCCCTGGGTGGGAAGGGCCTAGAAGGAGAATTAAAACCTTGCTCTTTCTCTCCAAAAAGCACAGAGGGGGCAGGGGGCTGAGTCCCGTTGTGTGTGAGCCCAAGGAGGTTAATGTGGGCACTTGGGGTGAAGGGACCCTTCTGCCACAACCTGTCCCACCCCACCTGGAGGAGGCCAGGACCTCTCTGCCTGGGTCATGGTCTGTAGTTGCACAGGCCAGCTGGCACTTCAGTGGAAATGGGGAAGGTCCTCTATTTGTGTGTGTGTAGTAGGGTTGAAAATTTCGCTCACACTTCGTCTGTGCGGAGTAAAAAGTCATTTCTTTATTTATTATATAACTAATCTGGCCTTTCCCCCAACTCCTATCTGATAAGCAATGAGAAAAACAATGAAATGTCCCACTTGATTTAAACGTCCTGGGACCTGAGAGTTTAGCCTGTCCTGTTAAGTGATTTTCATTCTGCTTAGAGAAAGTGTTGTTTTCAAAGTGAACACTTACTGAGTTTCTCCCACTGATACAAGGTGGAGGTGTGTGGAGAGACGGGGCAGCTTGTGTGACAGCTGGCGGCAGCCACGTGTTGGGGTACGGGGGTGTGGTGTCCCTTGCTTTCCAGGCAAGGTAGCTTGTCCCTGCTGAGTTTGTAACTCATAGTCTGGTCTCGCTCGTCTGGCCAGAGCCCCTGTGGTGCCCCTGGCTGCCTCCCACAGGGCCTGCCCTGACCCGGGGTGCCCCTGGCTGCCTCCCACAGGGCCTGCCCTGACCCGGGGTGCCCCTCCCTTCCTGTGGCATCTCACCGTTGAGGGGCCATGACCCTGGGGGACCTGCAGGTTCGTAGCTTCGTAGGTAGGCCTGTGGAAACTGAGGCTGGCCTCTGAAGCTGAGCTTCCCAGGCTCCTCTGCCTTACCCGGAGCCTTGGTGTTGGAGACGAAGCCAGGTAGGTTCAGAGCAGCCTGGGAGGCGGGCAGGGCTGGCACCAGGGCCCCTCTGTTGAGCAAAGCAGATGGGACTTCCTCTTCTTGCCCGGGCATCCCTTACATAAAACGCCTTGATCACACCCAAGAAGAGCAACGAAGGCATCCAGAAAATAGGCTCTCAAGAACATAGCGTGGCTTAGAAGACTTTTGACTTACCACATAATCATATTTTGCAGGTCAGATGCCAGACGTTATAGCATTTTTCTTTTGTGCCTTTTTTGTTTTGTTTTGTTTCTTTTTTTTTTTTCTTTTGTGCTTTTTGTGTCAAAATTCCATCCTCATCTCTCCTCAGGCAGAGAGGATGCCTCGGGCTAAGGAAGATGAGGGTCATGTATTTATAAAGGCAAGAAAGAAAAACACATTCATAGATTTTCAAATATCCTTTTATGCTTGAAATGTTAACAACATTGAATAATGGACTCGAAGGAAACATAACAGGTAAAATGTGAAGGCTTTTTCCACGGGGATAATTCACTATCTTGCTCGTGTTAGACTCTGTCCTTTCAGGGAGAATACACAAGTGAGTCAGAAGTAGATGCCACTCAGCAAAAAAAAAAAAAGAAAAAAAAAAAAAAAAAAAACAGCACACGATGTGAAAAGATGGCCTAGCCCAGCGGGAATCCTTTCTGAGCTCCCTGGGGCCAAGGCAAGACCAAGGCAGGTGTAGGATGAGAGGAAGGCTGTGATTGATGGGCCTCTCTCCAGACTCTTCCTTCACCCTCTCCTATTGGAGGAAAGAAAACAGGATTCAAGCTAACTAGGAGCCTGGGGAAGGGGGTGAGTGGTGGGTGTGATTTTCTGTCCCCAACTTAAATGCTGTGGGCAGGCAGGTGCTGGTGGGAGTCTTCATCCCTCACACAGCTCACTCAGGAAGGAGGTCTCACCAGGCAAGGCTAACAAGCCACACTTGCAGGTATTTATCAACATGTGTCTGCCAAAGTGCTCGGCTGTTCACATTCACGTGAGTTTCCACGTGAATACCTGGGACTCCCGGGGGTAATGCCTGACACAGTAGGCACGAAATAAAGGCCAGCCATTACGATCACTGGATGTGCTGAAAGGTCTCATTCATACACCTAAGGAAATACAAAGAGACACATACATAGATATGTATATTCTCCTGCCCAAAGACATGTAGACACCCTTAAACCTTTTGTAGAAGTAGTTGAATCTGTGTCTGTAGACGTGATATACAGTTATGCATGGTAATTATAGACTACTAGAAAGTTCCTACACTCTAGTCATTGTTCTAATGCTATATAAAAGGATGACAACAACTTCATGAAGTAGGTATTGTTACTTATCCCAACTAACAGATGAGTGAATTGAGTCACATAGAGGTCACAGCTCAAGGTCACAAAGCTAATACTAATAATCGGTAAACCTGGGATTCAGGCCCAGGCAGTCTGGCCTCAGAGCCTACACAGGCAACCACTGGCTGTTCTGTCGTTTTTCTCACCGACTCCCAAGACCCACTACAGGCTTTCCTACAGATGTGAAGATGCCCCCTACACACAGGTAGGTGAACTTCCACAAGACACGCCACAAGGCGTGGAATCCCCACCACGTGCATGCCGAACCTTGCAGAACGGTCCAGCTTCCTGACTAACTGACATAACGTGAGAGTGCTTGTTCTCAGGGAATGGACTTTCACGTGGCTCTGAGCTTGGTGCCTGCTGTAGTGAATGTCAGGCTCACAGCCCCTGCTATTTGTGTGTGTGGGTGGCGGGGGCGGATAGCATGGTTTTGGGAAGGAGGCCAGACTTGCCTTCATCTCCAGAAGCTAAATCAAGTTTTAGCCTTGCCTGAGATCTCAGGACTTCTCCCCATCCCCTTGTCCTTTGTGAGTGCAGGATACTGGCCCTGGGTGATGGTCTCAGTTTCTCTGCATTTGCCCAAGCCTAGCTCTTGTTCCTCTATTGGCAAATGTTGACATAGGTACTTCCTGTGAGCCAGGCTCTGTTCTGAGCGCTTTACCCACTACTCATTTAATCCTCCAACAACTATCATCACCTTCATCTTCTTCTTTTTCATCATCATCTCCATTTTTATACATTAGGAGACTGTGGTACAAAAGGATTAAGCAATTTGCCTGAGGCCTCCAGGTTAGAAAGGGACAGAATGAGGACCCAAACCCAGTCAGTACCCCCTCCACACCAGAGCTGTGAGTCTGGACCTCCAGTGGAAGGATCAGCCTTCATCCCTAGCTGCTCCCCTAGACAGTTCTGAGAGTCTCATCCTCATCGGGGCCTCTCTCTCCATGTGATTTCTCCAGTAGGGTGGTTGGACTTCCCAGATGGCAGCTGAGGACTCCCAGGAGGGAACATTTCAAAAAAGAGGAAGAGGAAACTGCCAGTCTCCTTAAAGACTACATCCAAAACTTATGCAATGTATATCCAGTGCATTCGACATGTTAGCATGAGTCACAGGTCACAGGTCAGATTCAGTGTGGGAGGACCATACCAGAGGTCTTGTTCACGGGGCCTTCTTTGGAGACTAGGCACCTCGGTGCTGTAACTGAGTGATGTAACAAAACCCCTAAAGCCTGTGGTTTACTTTGAGACCACCAGAGTGCAGAAGCTGAAGAGTGCTGAGGAGTTCCTAAAAGCTTGGAACAGTAGAGAAACTGTTATTGGAGACTGGAGAAGAGGGGACCTACGACAGTCTGTCGGGCTTCCCTGATAGCTCAGTTGGTAAAGAATCCACCTGCAATGCAGGAGACCCCATTTTGATTCCTGGGTCTGGAAGATTCACTGGAGAAGGAATAGGCTACCCACTCCAGTATTCTTGGGCTTCCCTTGTGGCTCAGCTGGTAAAGAATCCACCTGCGATGTGGGAGACCTGGGTTTGATCTCTGGGTTGGGAAGATCCCCAGGAGAAGGGAAAGGCTACATACTCCAGTATTCTGGCCTGGAGAATTCTATGGACTGTATAGTCCATGGGGTTGCAAAGAGTCGGACACAACTAAGCGACTTTCACTTTCAAGATAGTCACTCAGAAGGCTTACATGAGAATGGGGAAAAAAAGAAAGGGTACCTAGGAAGTGATTTCCAGGCAGAAGATTGAAAGTGCAGAAGGTTGAAAATGCCCATTGGCTTCTTCTAGCTGACTCTGAAAACGGGAAAAGGTAGGGATGAACTCAAGGAGCTTTGGAACAGAATAGAGGAAGTCTAAGGAGCCAGATCTATTGTTCCAGCCAGCAAAAGGCTAGGACAGCAAGAAACAAGTCTCAGAGCAGAGAGAACGTACAGGGTGCTGAGAATGAAATGTGATCTCAGGCAGAGTCATTGTTACAGCTTTGAGACCCTTTAAAATATGGAAGGGTGTGCCTTTAGACCCTTTGGGTAGACAAAAGGACTTCTAAGAATGCCAAGGGTCTACCTCTTAGGTCTTCTGTATTGAAGAAGTGAAGTGAAGTCGCTCAGTCGTGTCTGACTCTGCGACCCCGTGGACTGTAGCCTACTACGCTCCTCTGTCCATGGGATTTCCCAGGCAAGAGTACTGGAGTGGGTCGCCATTTCCTTCTCCAGAGGATCTTCCTGACCCAGGGATCAAACCCAGGTCTCCCACACTGTAGGCAGACNGACTCTGCGACCCCGTGGACTGTAGCCTACTACGCTCCTCTGTCCATGGGATTTCCCAGGCAAGAGTACTGGAGTGGGTCGCCATTTCCTTCTCCAGAGGATCTTCCTGACCCAGGGATCAAACCCAGGTCTCCCACACTGTAGGCAGACGCTTCACCATCTGAGCCACCAGGGAAGTCTGTGTTGAAGAACAGCACTGAAAATCCCACAGCAAACTCACAGGTGACTTCAGATAGGAAGGGCTCTTTTCTGGAGATTACTGGGGTGTGCCTTTTGTCTAAAGGGGGGTTCCCTGGTGGCTCAGTGGTAAAGAACCTGCCTGCATTGCTGGAGACCCATGTTCTATCCCTGAGTTGGGAAGGTCCCCTGGAGAAGTGAATGGCTACCTACTCCAGTATTCTTGCCTGGAGAATTCCATGGATAGAGGAGTCTGGTGGGCTACAGTCCATGGGGTTGCAAAGAGTCAGACATGACTGAGCAACTAACACTTTCACATTTTTGTTTAAAGGATTAGATTATAATTTGATTTATAAAGGCACAGATGTTTAATAGAATTTTTTCAGCTTGGATTAAAAGGGGCAGAGAGAGTTCCAAGTGGAGAGACCTTTAAAAAAATTTTTTTTTAAGTTAAAATAAATATTTCTGGTCGTGCCACGTGGCATGTGGGATCTTAGTTCCCCCACCAGAGATTGAACCCACATCCCCTACATTGGAAGGGTGGAGCCTTAACTACTGGTCCACCAAGGAAGTTCAGAAGAGACCTTTTTTTATGGTCAGGATGCAGGCTGAGAAATCAGCTGCAAACACCGACTGTTTCTTTTGGAAAAGGAAGGCTAACTCAGAGAGTGGAGAGTCACTCCCAGAGCGCAGGACCAGGCCCTAATCAATGAACTGGCTTGATTTGCGAACTGCTCCGTGCAACTTTCGGAGAAGGCAATGGCACCCCACTCCAGTACTCTTGCCTGGAAAATCCCATGGATGGAGGAGCCTGGTAGGCCACAGTCCATGGGGTTGTGAAGAGTCGGACAGGACTGAGCGACTTCACTTTCACTTTTTAGTTTCATGCATTGGAGAAGGAAATGGCAACCCACTCCAGTGTTCTTGCGTGGAGAATCCCAGGGACGGCGGCTGCCATCTATGGGGTCACACAAAGTCAGACATGACTGAAGCGACTTAGCAGCAGCAGCAGCAGCTGTGCAACTTTCCCCTCCTTTTTTGAGTGAGAGTGTCTATTGCAGTTGTCCTGTGCTGTCCTCCTTTTGTGTGTTGGGTTTGGGGAGATGGATAACTTGTCTCTTTAGTTCACAGATCCTCAAATCACACCTAAGCCTCATGAGTCTCATTCATGGATGAGACTTTGGGGGTCTTAGACCAAAGGGATGTGAGAGATGTGACTCACTGGGGGCCAGAGGGCAGATGGCGGTAGCCAGTCTTCAAGACTAGCCCCCAGTGACCCACATCTCCAGTCTTCATGACCTTGTGCAGTCCTCTGGCTTGAATTCTGGCTGTCCCTGTGACTCAGTTTTTACTAGTAAAAAGCAGTACCAGGGATGTTGTGTGATTTCTGAGGACAGGTCACAGGAAGCCTTTGGGCTTCTGCCTGGGTCTCTGAGGATGCTCATTCTGGGATAAACCAGCCATCATGTAGGAAGTCTGACTCCTCTGAGACTGCCGTGCTCTGAGGAGGCCACGCTAGCCATGTGGACAGGTGACAGGGACATAGTCAACCAGACTCCACTTGTTCCAGCCATCCCAGCTGAAGTGGGAGTAAGGATGCTGCCATCTTGGACTTATGGTCTGGCTGAGGCTGCACTGGACTTTAGACCTTGTCACCATTTGCACCCACACAAGAGACACCCCCTTTCCAAGTGACCCCTGAGCCAGCCAGTTCACAGAAAGGCAGGAGAGAAAAAAGATTTATCTTAAGCTACTAACTTTTAGGATTGGTTATATAGCAACAGGTAACAAATGTGAAAGAAAAATCACAGATATTTTAATAAAAAAGGCAAATTAACGTGAAAGAGAACAAAACTTCAAATGCCTTTTTGTGTAAGTTTTCCTTTTTCCTAATATTCATTTATCTATTAAAATTAAAAGGCAAATATAACGAATAGTATAGCTATTACATTTTATCTAATACAAAAATTTTAATGAAATACTTATAGCTGAATTTTAATAAAGATTTTGAAAATTTAGTTAAATCTAGTGGATATTTTTATGAAAATATAATCATTCAGAGTTGTAAGGTTGTACCATGTCTGTCTAGTTGCCAACGTACAGAATCAGTATCACACTGCATGTATGTTACATCTTGACCTGCATGTGTACAAATGTAGGAGAAATATGAATTATTTATATTGGAAAGTGTTCCTCAGCGGCCATTTACAGTGGTAACAACTGCTGTATTAATTTACGAGCCTCTGGAACCACAAAGTGAAGCAAGAAAATGCATGCTTGCTGCTGTGGGGATGTGTTACTTCGGCTGCATTCTTGCTCTGAGAGGAAGGATTTGATAAATCAGTGTGTCTCTTCTCTTACCTAAGTGTCTCGACCATCCAGTCCTCCCTATACTCCAGAACAGCGTCCATCTCTGATGACCATCCAGTCCTCCCTATACTCCAGAGCAGCGTCCATCTCTGATGACCATCCAGTCCTCCCTATACTCCAGAACAGCGTCCATCTCTGATGACCATCCAGTCCTCCCTATACTCCAGAGCAGCGTCCATCTCTGATGACCATCCAGTCCTCCCTATACTCCAGAGCAGCGTCCATCTCTGATGACCATCCAGTCCTCCCTATACTCCAGAGCAGCGTCCATCTCTGATGACCATCCAGTCCTCCCTATACTCCAGAGCAGCGTCCATCTCTGATGACCATCCAGTCCTCCCTATACTCCAGAGCAGCGTCCATCTCTGATGACCATCCAGTCCTCCCTATACTCCAGAGCAGCGTCCATCTCTGATGACCATCCAGTCCTCCCTATACTCCAGAGCAGCGTCCATCTCTGATGACCATCCAGTCCTCCCTATACTCCAGAGCAGCGTCCATCTCTGATGACCATCCAGTCCTCCCTATACTCCAGAACAGCGTCCATCTCTGATGACCATCCAGTCCTCCCTATACTCCAGAGCAGCGTCCATCTCTGATGTCGGGAGCAGCACAGCCCACATGTTGCTTAGCGCTTAGACACAGTCTCCTTTGATTCAAGGACTTAATCTGAATGATGTAGAGAAGCATTTCTGTGGGGCCTGAATGGTGTTACCCAAGAGAGTGGGTGTCCAGGGTGAGAGGTCACCTGGGCAGGTGCTGAGTGCGGGATCCCAGGGGCAGGGCATCTGGTGTTCTGTAACTGTGTGTGTGTGTCTGTGATTGCTGCTCCCAGCTGTCCTGCACGGGTCTGGCAGGGCCCTGCCTCTCTCCTGAAGTTCTGCAGAACTCTGACCCTTGAAAGACTCATTCCCGCTCTGATTTAGTTCTTCAGTTTGCAACATGTCTCATAGTCAGTCATTAGCCTGGGGTGTCAGTTGAGACATTGTCAGCTGCAAGTGACCAAAGACCAGTTCAAACAGGCTTCAGCAAAGAGAGAACACGCCAGCTCCCACAGCCGGGGAGTCCCAGGGCAGAGACACAGTGCGCCCATGTTGTTTTTAGGGGTGGGAGCTGGGGAGCCCTGGGAGTGATGGCTCCCATCACTCCTGGAGTTAGGGGGTGGGGGATGCTAACGTGGTCCCCTGCCAAGGATGGAAGGCCTTCAGAAGGCAACATGCCTTCCACACCTGCTTATAACCGTTTGCGAAATTTGGTTTCTTGATCTATTGTGCTGGGCACCTGGGCCAGATTTCTCAAGCAGCCCAGGTAGTAGGCACTATCTTCGGGAAGCCGGTGGCTGCCTGAAGCAGATTCTTCACCCACTCCTGTTTCAAAGCTCTCCATCTCTGGCCAAGCCCTTGGGGCAGGTGTGACAGTCACTAGTAGGTCAGGAATGCCTGAGCCCAGTGAAGGCAGAAGGCTTTCTAGGTGGGGGTTGCCATTTCCTCTGGCCTATTTGAATACTCAGGGGTCCTCCAAGGACGGCTCCCCCAGACTCATGCCACTGCAGTTGTGCCCCATAGAAATGTCTGTACGATAGACATGAAAGATACCATTTCTGCCAGATAATGAGGGGGTCATTCCCCACCCCTAGAGCTCTACTGACAGGCTCTCTGGATGGAGGCCCCGCGGATGGAGCAGCCGTGTGAAGGCTCATAGCACTTCATACGGCTCCCGCTTCTCATGGACTCCCCTAGAAGCCTGGCTGAACCTTACTCTTCCCAAGGCTCTAGAGGGTCC
>SJYX01008885.1:26443-65189 GCA_006410675.1 Oreotragus oreotragus
ACCCTCCGCGCTGAATGTAGCCACTGCCCCTTCCTCCAGTCTCCCCCATCAGCCCAAAGCCCCCAGAGTTTCTTGACCCACACTCCCAAGGTTCCTCAGAGTCTGTTGAAAACAAACCCTGGGAGGAGAGAAAGGAAGAATGGGATGGCACAGCTTCCAGGCTGCCTGCCCAAGCTCCATTAGGTGGCTGCCTGCCGGCAGTGAGTCTGGAAACCTGTGGGGGCCGCACCTCGCACCACGGGCCAAGACATTCCTGACCCCCTGCTCTGCCCTGTGTGGTGTGTCTTTCCCCCCTTCTTCTCTGTCCCTCTTCTTTTCTCCTTTTTCCTCCTTAGATCTCCCCAAAGACCTCCCTCCCCTCCTCTCCTGTGCTTCCTCTCTCTTCTCCACCCATCGAGCCAGAGTACATCCAGACTACGAACAGCATAAGCCAAATTGTGTTTTTAAGAATGTTTGTTGCCATGAACCTACCTGTGATATATTGTGGAGGGGGGAGTGCTCATAAGGCATTACAGGCCGTATGAACTTGGTTTTCCAAACACCATCCCCCACCACCAAAGACAGTGCAAATCACACAACACAGTCATATATATAATACCATAGTGTGCACTTTCTTTCAACTCTGTCCTTTGGGGTCTAGGCCTTGTCCCTGGGTCAAGGCCCTTAGAAGCCCTAAGCCTTGGCAGATTCAGTCAGAGCTGGGAATGCATTTCAAAGGCTGGTCCATCCCTCCTTCGATGCCTACTGTGCTGTTTGTCACTTCCTCCCCTTGGGAGCATCCGGAGGCCCTGGCCAAGGGGACAGATGAAGGCAGAATTTGTTGGAACAAAGTCCAAACACATAATAAAGGCATCTCCCTGCCCCACCTAAGGACATGATAATAATGTGCATTTCCCCACACACAAACACAGAGCAAGGGGCTGGCGTGCCGTAAACCTTCTCTCATTACAAAGCCAGAATCCTTTCCATCTGTGTTTAAGCTGCAGCCTATGAAATAATGTCTATAAAAATAAGATTGGAAGCAAAAATATCGAACACAATAAATCATGGCTACATCGTGTTCCCTCCTGAGGGATGTCCTGGCCGAAGAGCCTTCAGTGTTTCTGTCTAGGGCTGTGCTTTGTATTTTCTCATAAAGTATTCCATTTGTTGACAGGAAGAAACAGCCTAGACAGCCGAGATGGACTCAATAGAGGTAGGGTGCTTGGCTGTCTGTACCTGCCTGGCATCCTAATTCCTCTTCCGAAGCAACAACAGCTCTGTTATGAAACGGCAACACAAAAGCACAGAGGGGGACTGCCCGGCGGGGGAACTTGCTGGCCAGTCTCCATCACGGCTGCTATCTCCCTTGTCCAACCCCACCACCTCAACTCCACCACTGTCACGACCGTGAATCCAGACAGCATCATTCCTCGTCATCCCTCATAGATGCAACACACCTACCATCTCCCAGGCGTTGGCTAGGGTTTGGGACAGAGGGAGACCTGGGAAATTAATATGACGGAAATCTGAAATTTAGAAATTTCCGGGGAAGGACTCCCCAGGGAGTCCAGTAGTTAAGACTCCACACTCCCAATGCAGGGGGTTGGGGTTTGATCCCTGGTCCGGGAACTCAGGTCTCAAGTGCTGCAACTAAGATCCCGAGTGCCGAAACTAAGATCTGGGGTAGCCAAATAAATAAATAAATATTAAAAAATAATCTCCGTGAGGAATGGCCAGGTGTGCTATTAACTTAGAACAAGAAGGAAAGTCAACAATAAGGTACCTACAAACTCTCCTAGAGTTCAAAGGAGGGAGAGATGAAGCGGCTTTTGAATTGAGGCTGGAAGGATGGGCTGGATCTACACCCCGAGAATTGGAAGGAAAAAGCCTTCTTGGAAGAGGGGTTGATGTAAGGGAAAGTGCAAAATTGTAACACGTGGATGAGGAGGAGAGGAATGAATCCAGTTGGGCTGGACCCCAAAGTGCCTGAGGGCCAGGGAGGGAAATCAGGCTGAAGAGTGGGATGAGAGTAGATCATATATGACGAATAAAGAAAAAGGCCACTCAGTCCAAGGATGTTGGCCTTTTATATGGTGGGAAGTAGAAGACCAGTGGAAAGTTAATGAGCTGTGGGTGGATGGAGCGGATTTTGAAGCCAATCATCGTGATGTGATTTTGGGGCCAATGAGCATTCTCTTGCTCTTTCCTGAAAAGATCCCAACCCTTCTCCCTTCTTGGCTAATTCAAAAATTTAACAAAAATGTTGAGCATTAGCCATTTGCTTCAAATCCTAACATTTCATATGTTGTCCCTTTGCCTTAAGCATTTGTGACAGAGAGGAGGGTGAGGGGTAAGAATGAAACAGCCACTGACGATTACTCGTCAGTTCAGTTCAGCTGCTCAGTCGTGTCTGACTCTGGAACCCATGGACTGCAGCACGCCAGGTCGCCCTGTCCCCATCACCAGCTCCCAGAGCTTGCTCAAACTCATGTCCATCGAGTCAGTGATGCCATCCAACCCTCTCATCCTCTGTCATCCCCTTCTCCTCNGTGTCTGACTCTGGAACCCATGGACTGCAGCACGCCAGGTCGCCCTGTCCCCATCACCAGCTCCCAGAGCTTGCTCAAACTCATGTCCATCGAGTCAGTGATGCCATCCAACCCTCTCATCCTCTGTCATCCCCTTCTCCTCCTGCCTTCAACCTTTCCCAGCATCAGGGTCTTTTCCAAGGAGTCAGTTCTTTGCATCAATTCTTACTCACACCTCCAGGCAAGTAAGTACACCAGGTGCTTTCTAGAGAGCAGATTTTGTTTGGGACAGGTGAGGCATGTGAGGGTAGCAGGTTGGATGGGCAGGAACCATGGGAGAAAGAGAGATGACAGCTCATGTCAGCTCAGATGGCCTGTTTTGCCTTCTTTATGGGATCAGCTCCATGTGACTCTGAGGTGTTCGACTCAGAGGAGAGACCCCCAGGGCCCAAGGCAAGGGTATTCCCAATGGGAGCCAAGGGAAGTCCTCATGGAAAGACGAGTCTGTGCCACCTTCTGCTGACTTTGTCCTTGGATGGAGAGTGGCCCTGCCCTCATTTCACTTTCTCCCTGATTACAATAGGACCCACTAGAGTTGCATCCAGGAGGCATTTTCTTTGTAAATTCCTTACTTCACATCAGTTCAGTTGCTCAGTCATGTCTGACTCTTTGTGACCCCATGGACTGCAGCACGCCAGGTCTCCCTGTCCATCACCAACTCCCAGAGCTTACTCAAACTCATGTCCATGACTTGGTGATGCCATCCAACCATCTCATCCTCTGTCGTCCCCTGCTCCTCCTGCCTTCAATCTTTCCCAGCATCAGGGTCTTTTCAAATAAGTCAGTTCTTTTCAGGCGGCCAAAGTATTGAAGTTTCAGCTTCAGCATCAGCCCTTCCAGTGAATATTCAGGACTGATTTCCTTTAGGATGGACTGGTTGGATCTCCTTGCAGTCCAAGGGACTCTCAAGAGTCTTCTCCAACACCACAGTTCAAAAGCATCAATTCTTCAGTGCTCAGATTTCTTTATGGTCCAACTCTCACATCCATACATGACTACTGAAAAAACCATAGCTTTGACTAGATGGACCTTTGTTGGCAAAGTACTGTCTCTGTTTTTTAATATGCTGTCTAGGTTGGTCATAGCTTTTCCTCCAAGGAGCTTTAATTTCATGGCTGCAATCACCATCTGCAGTGATTTTGGGGCCTCCCCAAATAAAGTTTCTCACTGTTTCCATTGTTTCCCCATTTATGTGCCATGAAGTGATGGGACCAGATGCCATGATCTTAGTTTTCTGAATATTGAGTTTTAAGCCAACTTTTTCAATCTCCTCTTTCACTTTCATCAAGAGGCTCTTTAGTTCTTCGCTTTCTGCCCTAAGGGTGGTGTCATCTGCATATCTGAGGTTATTGATATTTCTCCCCGCAATCTTGATTCTAGCTTGTGCTTCATTCAGCCTAGCATTTCGCACGATGTACTCTGCATATAAGTTAAATAAGCAAGCCTTGAGGTACTCCTTTTCCTATTTGGAACCAGTCTGTTGTTCATGTCCAGTTCTAACTGTTGTTTCTTGGCCTGCATACAGATTTCTCAGGAGGCAGGTCAGGTGGTCTGGTATTCCCATCCCTTAAAGAATTTTCCATAGTTGTGAGCCACACAGTCAAAGGCTTTGGCGTAGTCAATAAAGCAGAAGTAGATGTTCTTCTGGACCTCTCTTGCTTTTCCGGTTGATCCAGCAGATGTTGGCAATTTGATCTCTGGTTCTTCTGCCTTTTTTAAATCTTTTTTTTTTTTCTTATTTTACTTAATAAGGCAGCTTCCCAGTTGCAATAACATCCCCTGTTCCGTTCTAGTCTGTGTAGAGGGAGGAAAGCAGAGCTGTTGTCTGCTGTGGCTGGACCTTGACCCTCCGTCTCTGGAGGCATTTAGGATGGAGCTGGCATCCCTCCCTTCCCCCCCAGGGTGCGAGCAGTGAGTCCAGGAGCTGGGACTATGGGCGGGAAGGCGCCCGTGACCCTTCCTCGGTCTTCCCACTGGCTTTTACTCTGAGGACAGGGGAGAGGGCTGTTCCAGGCCTCGCTGGCAGCCAGGCCAGTGCTTGTGGTAGGCGGTGTTTATATGAATGCGCAAATGTTTATGTGAGATTGCCAACCGGTTCTTTATGAGTCTCTCAGCCCTTCCCCAATAAAAGCTGTTCCCTCAATGTTCTGACAGGCCCCGCATCTGTAACTAATGTGTCACTCGCTCAGCTAATGCAGTGCACTTGTGTTTATTTTTGCACAAAAGCAATTTATCCAGCCGCTCTGGGGGTTGGGGAAGGACCTGGTGGACTCTGGTCCTCAATCTCCTCCCAGTGTTTGTCACTCCGACCTTGGCCAGTCAGTGAACCCGTCTGGGATGGGCTGGAGAGTCCAGAAGACTCCATGTAGACCCCTCCCACCGCTGGGAAGTCTCCTGGATGCCCATGGCCAGTTGGCGTGGAGGGGGTGGCCCTGATGGCAGATGCCTGTCATGTCATACCTAAGTGTCCCAGCAATAGTAATGGCATATGAGGACAGTGGTTCCAAGACTACGTGCCTGAAGAAGCTTCTCACTCATCACCTGAAGCAGATGTCTTCTCACAGCTCAGACCAAATCTTGGCTGCCTTGTCCAGATCTGCAGGAAAACATTAGGTTAACAGTTTGGAGTTCTTCCCTCTTCAGTTTTCCTCCAGTAAGTCTTCATTAAATCTCTGGTGCCTGCCGAATGATAAGTCAGCTGATATTTACGTAAACATAGAGAAACGGTGGATTGTGCTTTGCCCGAAAGCTTGTTTTTGCGAACCTGGGCTGTTCCAGTGGTGATTTTGTCTGGCATCCACGTCCTGGCTGTGAACTGGGGTGGTCAGGGGAAGCTGTCCATTCGTCTCATGGTTTCTCTGGCCAGGTGGCATTCGTGGTCATCCCCTTGTCTCCCTGTGACCTGAGCGAACTTGGCTTCAGGGCCTGCTCTTTGTCTTGGCCGGGGTGTGTGCACGGAGGAGGAAGGCGAGAAGCAGAAGGATGTCAGTCAAGTCTGGACTCTGGTTTCCAGTAACTGAATTCAGATTGGATACACGTGAGGGTAGGACAGTGGGGAAGGCATCTGAAAAATCAGGTTTCCCTTTTGAGCTCAGTGTCTCCGTGGAGCGAATGTCCTGTTCTCAGAGCAGGCCTCCCTGCCCCGTCCTCATGCCCTGCCTATGCGTGCTCCCTTGGCTCCTGCGCTCAGACCCTCCGCTTCCTCCTGTTTCTGCTTCTGTTCCTCCTGGTCACCCTGGGATTTGAAACTCCTTCTTGCAGTTAAATTCACTCCTCAGCTGGTGGCAGTCCCTTAGTGGCGAGCAAGCCTCCCAGTCGCCTCTGTCTGGGGAGCCTCTGGGGTAGGCTCAGGCATCACCTGGGTTGTAAGCCTCTTGCTTCCCTGGGCTGGGGAACTGGGGAGAAGTGGAAAGCTTTGAATTTGGGCGTGGGGGCAGAAGCACCAAGGAGGTGATCTTGTACTCTGGAAGGAGGCTTACTTTAGAATCCAAGAAGAAACAGAGACGCAGATGTAGAGAATGGGCACGTGGATTCCAGGGTGGGGTGGGGGAGATGGAGTGAGGGATGGAATGACGTATGTACACTGCTGTGTGTAAAATGTGATAAAGAATCCACCTGGAGTGCAGGAGATGCTGGTTTGACCCTTGGGTCAGGAAGACCCCCTGGAGGACGGGACGGCAACCCATTGCAGTGTGCTTGCCTGGAGCATCCCATGGCAAGAGGGGCCTGACAGGCTACAGTCCATGGGGTCGCACAGAGTCAGACACGCCTGAAGCGGCTTAGCACACAGCACACATGCATAAAATAGAGAACCTACTGTGTCGCACAGGGAACCCTGCTCAGTGCCCTGTGGGGACCTAAATGGGAAGGAAATCCAAAAAAATAGGGGATGTGTGTACACATGTAGCTGATTCACCGATTAGTTTCTGCAGTACTTTACTGTGCAGCAGAAACCAACACAACATTGTAGAGCAACTATACTCCCAGAAAAAGTAGGAGGAAATCCAGGAGAAACGCCGGCTCTAGCCAGCACAGCTATCCGAACATCAGGCTCACCAGCCTCCATCCCTGCTTGACTGAAGACCGTGGCAAAGCTGTCCTTTCTCACTGTGGCCTTCGGGTTGCCCCCTACCCAGGCTGGCTCTCTTTCCCAACCATTTTGGCTGCTGCAGGCCATGGAAAGCACCATCCCACCGAACATACAGATCAGGGAGCCATAATATCCCACCAACAGAATGTTCTCACATCCTAAATGAGGATTCACAAGCCCCACTGCCCACGCGGACCCGGGAGGGGGTGAAAGGGGAGGAGGGGCGGGACCCAGGGTTGGGCATCTGTGAGGAGAGGCGGCCCTGAAGCTCCTTGGAGCACATACTCTGCCCAGGGGGCGACCCCTTCGCAGCAGGAAAGGGATACAATTTGGGGATGCCATCCCAGCGAAGCCAGCTCTTCCATTTTCACATCTGGACTGCTACGTGGGCTCTCCTAATGTTACCTGTTGGCAACAAAGTCCAACTTAAAACATGGTGTGGGCCAAGCAAAACACGTCTGCTGGCCGGTCACGGCTTGGTTGCCCCTCTGCTGGTGTGAAACGCCGAGGATATTGCACTGTGGGTGTTCGGGGATGTACACTGAGACATCAGGCCTCAGCCCTGAGCTCCCGGGGGAATCCCGGCGTCAGGTGCCGTGAAGGCTCACGTGCCTTGCTGAAGGCTGCACACAGCCTGTTTCCTGAGAGCTCGATGTGTTGCCTACACTGTCCTGGGGTAGCATAGGCTTGCTTGGTCTCCAGACAGGGACGCAGAGCCCTGCTCCTCCACTGGGCATTATCCTGAGGGAGCCCCTCTAGGGAGCCTGGAGCATGGAGGACGGGGAGTGGCCACCCTGGGTCAGGGAGACTTCTCCATGCAGGTGACAGATGGATGCCAAAGATGGCTTCCTGGGCTCTGGTTTTTGCAGTGGGAGGATGTGATACCTTCTTCAGAGAGGGGGAATACTGGAGAATCACTGTGTTTGCGGGGAAGGGCTAGGCATCTCTAGGTTTTGCCCCATGTTCTTAGGTTGGAAGAAAGGGAGAGGGTGGCCTTTGGCCTGAGAGGGGACATTTCTGCTTTGCTCTGTGTGTGGCCACTAGGGTGAGAGGGCATGGAGCAAGGCCCAGAGCCCCAGTCTTGTCCCAGAAGGTGATCTTGGGCTCAAACAGGGTCCCCAGGGACAGCCTGGCAGCGACCACCAAACTTGGGAGGGACACTCCCGTTGGCTCCAGGGCCTCTGAAGCTTCTGGGATCATCAAAGGGCAGGGAAAGAGCTCGGGCCTCAGCTCTGCCCTTCGTTAGCCTGTGACTTGGGCAGTGACGTCACCTCCTAGGTGTTAGTCCTTTGTCTGTCGATGGGTCTGTCTCGGTCCGTAGCCTTCCTCCAGCCTCCAGGTTCTCTGAAATGACTCTGCTGCCATTGCTCCACCTGACGCGTCTTTCAGAGCATGGATGGAGCTGTTCCTTCACCCCCGACTCCCCAGCAAGGTGCAAGGCACACCACAGGTGCTTAGCATGTGTTTGTTAAATACGCGAGCAAGACCAGCTCCCTGGCAGCAAGCAGCAGGCCACCCACAGGCACAGAATGAGGCAGGCAAGAGGGCTCTGGGGCGCGGGCCCACTCGTGCTGGGACTTTATCCTGGGAGCAAGGGTGCTGCAGGCTGAGGGCATCTTCTACAGCATCGGCTGCAGCCTGGCCCTCCGCCCCTCCCCCAGAACTGCCCCACAGTGACCACTTGCCCAAGTCCTTTCGTGTCTCTGAATGTTTAACGCTTTAAAATGCAAAGCTCTGGTAACATCACAGGGAACAGCTGGGCTCTGGGGTGGTGGGGGTGAGCCTTCAGTCAGCACACGCTCGGCGGCCAGTTCTGCCGCTGGAGGCAGGTAGGAAGGGGCAGGCCAGACCCCTTCTCCTGGTTCTGGGAGGAGCAGGAGCGGGAGATGACTGTGCCTGGGCCCTCTGGGTGGTCTTGCAGTTTGCAGCTACACCTGTGGCCCAGGCCTGGGTTCTGGGTTGGAACAGTTATATGGACCCCAGCTTCTCCTAGGAGGCCTTTGTGGAGGGAGGGGAAATCTAGGGGTGTGAGGGCTGGGCCGCCTGGGAGAATCGTTCTATAGGGTGGCAGCGGTGCTCTGGGACCCCAGGCAGGAGCCCTCACCCCAGGCCTCGAGCACAGTGGGGACTTCAAGTAGCTTGCTATCACCCCACTGCTNTAGGGGATGTGTGTACACATGTAGCTGATTCACCGATTAGTTTCTGCAGTACTTTACTGTGCAGCAGAAACCAACACAACATTGTAGAGCAACTATACTCCCAGAAAAAGTAGGAGGAAATCCAGGAGAAACGCCGGCTCTAGCCAGCACAGCTATCCGAACATCAGGCTCACCAGCCTCCATCCCTGCTTGACTGAAGACCGTGGCAAAGCTGTCCTTTCTCACTGTGGCCTTCGGGTTGCCCCCTACCCAGGCTGGCTCTCTTTCCCAACCATTTTGGCTGCTGCAGGCCATGGAAAGCACCATCCCACCGAACATACAGATCAGGGAGCCATAATATCCCACCAACAGAATGTTCTCACATCCTAAATGAGGATTCACAAGCCCCACTGCCCACGCGGACCCGGGAGGGGGTGAAAGGGGAGGAGGGGCGGGACCCAGGGTTGGGCATCTGTGAGGAGAGGCGGCCCTGAAGCTCCTTGGAGCACATACTCTGCCCAGGGGGCGACCCCTTCGCAGCAGGAAAGGGATACAATTTGGGGATGCCATCCCAGCGAAGCCAGCTCTTCCATTTTCACATCTGGACTGCTACGTGGGCTCTCCTAATGTTACCTGTTGGCAACAAAGTCCAACTTAAAACATGGTGTGGGCCAAGCAAAACACGTCTGCTGGCCGGTCACGGCTTGGTTGCCCCTCTGCTGGTGTGAAACGCCGAGGATATTGCACTGTGGGTGTTCGGGGATGTACACTGAGACATCAGGCCTCAGCCCTGAGCTCCCGGGGGAATCCCGGCGTCAGGTGCCGTGAAGGCTCACGTGCCTTGCTGAAGGCTGCACACAGCCTGTTTCCTGAGAGCTCGATGTGTTGCCTACACTGTCCTGGGGTAGCATAGGCTTGCTTGGTCTCCAGACAGGGACGCAGAGCCCTGCTCCTCCACTGGGCATTATCCTGAGGGAGCCCCTCTAGGGAGCCTGGAGCATGGAGGACGGGGAGTGGCCACCCTGGGTCAGGGAGACTTCTCCATGCAGGTGACAGATGGATGCCAAAGATGGCTTCCTGGGCTCTGGTTTTTGCAGTGGGAGGATGTGATACCTTCTTCAGAGAGGGGGAATACTGGAGAATCACTGTGTTTGCGGGGAAGGNCCCTCTAGGGAGCCTGGAGCATGGAGGACGGGGAGTGGCCACCCTGGGTCAGGGAGACTTCTCCATGCAGGTGACAGATGGATGCCAAAGATGGCTTCCTGGGCTCTGGTTTTTGCAGTGGGAGGATGTGATACCTTCTTCAGAGAGGGGGAATACTGGAGAATCACTGTGTTTGCGGGGAAGGGCTAGGCATCTCTAGGTTTTGCCCCATGTTCTTAGGTTGGAAGAAAGGGAGAGGGTGGCCTTTGGCCTGAGAGGGGACATTTCTGCTTTGCTCTGTGTGTGGCCACTAGGGTGAGAGGGCATGGAGCAAGGCCCAGAGCCCCAGTCTTGTCCCAGAAGGTGATCTTGGGCTCAAACAGGGTCCCCAGGGACAGCCTGGCAGCGACCACCAAACTTGGGAGGGACACTCCCGTTGGCTCCAGGGCCTCTGAAGCTTCTGGGATCATCAAAGGGCAGGGAAAGAGCTCGGGCCTCAGCTCTGCCCTTCGTTAGCCTGTGACTTGGGCAGTGACGTCACCTCCTAGGTGTTAGTCCTTTGTCTGTCGATGGGTCTGTCTCGGTCCGTAGCCTTCCTCCAGCCTCCAGGTTCTCTGAAATGACTCTGCTGCCATTGCTCCACCTGACGCGTCTTTCAGAGCATGGATGGAGCTGTTCCTTCACCCCCGACTCCCCAGCAAGGTGCAAGGCACACCACAGGTGCTTAGCATGTGTTTGTTAAATACGCGAGCAAGACCAGCTCCCTGGCAGCAAGCAGCAGGCCACCCACAGGCACAGAATGAGGCAGGCAAGAGGGCTCTGGGGCGCGGGCCCACTCGTGCTGGGACTTTATCCTGGGAGCAAGGGTGCTGCAGGCTGAGGGCATCTTCTACAGCATCGGCTGCAGCCTGGCCCTCCGCCCCTCCCCCAGAACTGCCCCACAGTGACCACTTGCCCAAGTCCTTTCGTGTCTCTGAATGTTTAACGCTTTAAAATGCAAAGCTCTGGTAACATCACAGGGAACAGCTGGGCTCTGGGGTGGTGGGGGTGAGCCTTCAGTCAGCACACGCTCGGCGGCCAGTTCTGCCGCTGGAGGCAGGTAGGAAGGGGCAGGCCAGACCCCTTCTCCTGGTTCTGGGAGGAGCAGGAGCGGGAGATGACTGTGCCTGGGCCCTCTGGGTGGTCTTGCAGTTTGCAGCTGCACCTGTGGCCCAGGCCTGGGTTCTGGGTTGGAACAGTTATATGGACCCCAGCTTCTCCTAGGAGGCCTTTGTGGAGGGAGGGGAAATCTAGGGGTGTGAGGGCTGGGCCGCCTGGGAGAATCGTTCTATAGGGTGGCAGCGGTGCTCTGGGACCCCAGGCAGGAGCCCTCACCCCAGGCCTCGAGCACAGTGGGGACTTCAAGTAGCTTGCTATCACCCCACTGCCTGAGGCCACCTCTGGGGCAGCCAGAGGTCTCTCCTGAGTGCGTCACCCACCCCACGTGAAAGGAGGCCCCAGGTCTGGCTGTGGGCGCATCGTCACCCTCCACAGGTGTTGCTCCGAGAGTCACTGAGTCACCAGGAGAGCTCCTCAGGGACTCTGGATCTAGAGCTCGCTGGACGTGAAGCTGGAAAATTTTCTTTCATCCTCCACCGGCTTCAGGCCTCATTCTCCTGAAAATACCCGAATGGATGGTGAGCTAATGCACACCTATGTAGACACATACTGGCTTCAGAAATACAAACACAGTTGAAGGCCTCCGTGAGCACCTCCCAAACACACCTTCCTTCCACTGCACTCCCCTCCTCCCCAGGAAATAATTGTGTGTGTGCTAAGTTGCTTCAGTCATGTCCAGCTTTTGTGACCCTACAAACTGGAGCCCACCAGGCTCCTCTGTCCAGGGAGATTCTCCAGGCAAGAATACTGGAATGGGTTGCCATGCCCTCCTCCAGGGATCTCCCCCACCCAGGGATCGAAACTTGTCTCTTACGTCTCCTGCATTGGCAGGCAGGTTCTTTACCATGAGCCCTACCTGGAAAGCACATTTGGCATCACAAATTTCTTTAACTTTTTTTTACTGCATATGCATGTTACCTGAAAGTATTTACAGAGTTGTTTTGTATGCTTTGAAACTCTGTATAAATAATGTCATTCTAATATGTATTCTTGTGCAATCAGTTTTTGCCTCTCAATATGTTTAGGGATTCCAGCATGTGGACATGTGTGACTGTGGCTTGCTTATTTCCTATGCTGTGTGGAATTCCACTGCGTGACTACATCACTTCTCCAAGGAGGCCTCCTCCCAGCCCCGCAGGGTGGCTCTCTCCTTAGGGGTTCTTGTGGGAGGAACTCCTCCTCCCAGCCCCGCAGGGTGGCTCTCTCCTTAGTGGTTCTTCCTTGCGGGAGGAACTCCAGGTTTGTGGATGCATCCCCACCCCCACTCTTGCTACCCCACGCTAGGGTGCCAGAGCCCTTCCCCTCCTCACAGAGCCATTGCTTCACGGAGGAGGAATTTGAATGGATTTCAGGCAACCTTGTGTTTTCCATAAATCAGTGTTAAAAGTGAAACCCCAGCCCAGTGGGGCTGCAATTGCAACCAGCTGAGTGCAGCCGGATGGGCTGATTTGAACCTGGATGGAAGGAGTTGTGCGCTCCACACAGACAGACCCTTTGAGCAGGACCTGCTGGCCAGCCTCTCTCCAGTGCACAGGAGAGATCGGGTGTGGCTGCTGCCCCCCAGGCCGAGCCCTGTGTTGCCCCTGTCTGCCCTGACCACTCTTGCTTTGCCCAGTGGCCTCCAGCGTGGGTTTGGCTACGTGGATGTGAAGATGGGTGTTGCTGGACCTGCTTTGGGGAGGGACTGTGAGCTTCTGGAACCTGCTGGGGGCAGCCTGTCCTGAAGGGGCTTACATTTTAGACCCTTGCCAAGGAGAGAGGCAGCAAGTCCCCACACTAGTTCAGACCCCAACGCTCAACACCCTCCGCACAATGTCTTCTGTAAGCCTCCGTGCTTCTGCCTTCGTGGCCCCTTCCTCCATAACAGGATACGATCAATTATACCTGATGATTGCCTTACTACAAAGCCTATGGTAGGCACAGTCCTGGCCCTCAGTGACATCTGTGTCCTACTCCCTGGAACCTGTGAATATGTTCTCTTACACAGCAGGCGTGGTTAAGCTAAGGATCTCTTGAGATTGGGGATCATTCTGGATTATCTGGGGGAAGGGCAATGTGATTATAGGGTCTTCAGAAGTGGAAGAGGAGGCAGGACATTCAGAGTGATTACGTGTGGGGACTCAGCCGACTGCTGCTGGCTTGGAGATGGAGGAAGAGAACCTGGAATCAAGCAGTGGTTAAGTTAAGTAGTTAAGTGAAAGTCACTCAGTTGTGTCCAACTCTTTGCGACCCCCTGGGCTATAGAGTCCATGGAATTCTCCAGGTCAGAATACAGGAGTGGGTAGCCTATCCCTTCTCCAGGAGATCTTCCCAACCCAGGGGTTGAACCCAGGTCTCCTGCATTGTAGGCAGATTCTTTACCAACTCAGCTATGAGGGAAGCCCTATCAAGCAGTGGTGGGAGCCTCTAGAAGGCTCCTCCGTCCATGGGATTCTCCAGGGAAAAATACTGGAGTGCCCTGCTGTATTGCCTTGCTCTCCTCCATTGCCCTGCCTTCTTCCAGGGGATCTTCCTGACCCAAGGATCGAACCTGTGTTTCTTAAGTCTCCTTCCTTGGCAGGCAGGTTATTTATCACTAGCACCCCTTGGGAAACCCGACTTGTTAGCAGAGCAATAGAAAACAAAGACAGGCAGCAAGTTCTACACCAGTTCAGACCCTGGCATTCAACACCCGCTGCGCCCAGAGCTTCTATGCTTTCGTGAGATACTTTCTCCATAAAAAAAAAAACCTTAAAATTATGCTTAATTTTAAATAAGTAATATTCAGACTGTGCTGGTATAAAGGTGAATATAATCGGGGCTGAATTCATTATTATGTTTGTTTTTCTATTCCTGGTTTTAAAAGAGATGAAAACATTTGGGGGACCCCTCAAAGAATTGTGGGCCCAAGGCCCTGGACCTAAGAGAGATGTCGACCCCAGTGGTTGCCATGGAGCCTCCCCTGTCCCTGTGGGGACGGCAACCCCTCTCTTCTCGGGACACTTCCGCTGCGTGGGCGGAGGCGAGGTGGCTGTGGCTTTCCTCGGCTGCAGTCTCCCCAGGCCTCTTCTTCTGTCGTGGGGGCTTGGGCGCCACGTGAACAGCGGGCTTGGGGCGTGGCCTGCCTGGTAGAGCGGAGGGCAGCCTGAGATCGCTGCACAGGACCGCGGGGCAGGTCCTTCTCGGCGCCTTTGTTTGGTATTGAAGGGTGGCATCTCCAGATCAGCGTGCACTGGGACTGTTAAGACTGTAGCCGACGGCCTGGGCTCTGCCTTGGGGCCTGTGCGTGGTGAGGCTGTGACGCTTCGGGGTACAGGAGGGGGCGTGCTAGTCTGCGTTAAGGGGGCTATCGGGATGGCTCCCCCATCCCAAGGGGTTATCTTGAGGGAAGCCCTGATTTTGTCCTGGGGACAGAAGAGGATGTATTAGCCAGCTGAGGCTGCTGTAACAAAATGCCATCGACTGGGTGGCTTGAACAACAGAATGTGTTTTCTCATGGTTCTCGAGGCTGGAAGTCCAGGAGCAAGCTGTTGGCAAGTTGTATTTCCCCGAGGCCTCTCTCCTTGTCTTGCAGGTGGCCACCTCTCTTGTGGCCTCTTCCCAGAGCAGGCACCCCTGGTGTCCCTCTGTGTGTCCAGATCTCCTCCTCTTAGAGTTCACCAGTCAGATTGGATTGGGGCGAACCCTAAGAGCCTCGGTTTCACTTAATCACCTCTTTAAAGGCCCTAAATGTTAAAAAAAAAAAGTTACATTCTCAGGTTCTGGGGTTAGGGCTTCAGCATAAGAATTTGGGGCACAATTCAGCCCTTGACAGGGTGATAGAGGACAGGAGTGGGGCTGCCACAGGATTACACAAGGGGCTTAGTTCATAGCACAGACAGTTTTATTATTTGGAATTCTTTTTCATTTTGTTATAATTTCATTGACTCCAAAGTTGGACAGTTTGTGTATTTCTTAAGGCAGGTGGTGCTTGTTCTAACCCTAAAGTATATTATGATAATTTCCTGACTAACGGCAATAAAGTATCCTGAAAGAAAGATACCTTTTTCTACGTAGTCACGATATTTTGGGATTGACAGTGGCTAGGCCACACGGTTGTCCAGAACTCAAGACTGGCTTGGAGACCTTGGCTAGCCATGTTGACGATCTGAGCAGGGTCTTGTGACTGTCATACTTTCATGGACTAAGCTGAGTGTGTGGGAGAGAGTCATGTGACTCTGATAACCTTTTAGCCTGGGCTGATCATGTGGCAGGGGCTTCTCTTGATCTTGTAATGACCGTATTCTTTCTAACAATGACAGAAACTGCTCCTAAAGCCTCTTCAGTCTACAGAGGGAAATGTGAGGGGTGGTCTTGAATTTTCCCTGTTCTGACCATCCAGGAACGGCATGCCTGGGAGCCCCACGGCCAAAGCTGGCATGAGCACCTGATCCTCCTCACTGCCCCAGGAGATGCTGGAACAACCCACCCACCTCTGCTAGAAAGCTCTTTCTGCACATCTCATTGCCCCATGCACAGGGCATCTGATTCCTGGCATCTCCATTCAGGGACTGGCTTTTGCAGGGGAGGCTGGGAGAAGAAAAGGATGAAGGGGAGGAGTCAGGGGAGCCAGTGCGAGCGAGTGGGGGCCGGGACGGCTGGTGGGATGTGCCAGTGCGAGCGAGTGGGGGCCGGGACGGCTGGTGGGGTGTGCCAGTGCGAGCGAGTGGGGGCCGGGACGGCCGGTGGGGCGTGCCAGTGCGAGCGAGTGGGGGCCGGGATGCCCGGTGGGGTGGGGGTGGGGGCGCTGGCCCTCGGGGAACAGAGTGCTCCCTTTCCTCCCCGAGCTGACCTGCAGCGCCTGGCAGAGTGCTGTGAACCGGGAGCACAGTGGTGTCCTCCTAGCTTGTCTATCCTCTCTGCCGGGTCCACAGTGGGGCCCTTGGGGGCTTCTGAGAACTAGGCCTGTGGAGGGGAGAGTAAAGAGGCCAAAGTTTCTCAAGCACTTCAGATTCTGCCAGAGAAGGGCATGACCCACATCTACAACCCAGAGACCACCATTCGCCTGCAGTCTCTCCAGGCTGTTTTCAGTTCCCCAAATGCCAAAGATCTGACTCAATATAATGCAGGTTTAAACCAATGCTTGTGATGCACCCCCTCCCTGCGCCACCCGACAGCCCCTCTGAGAGGCGGCTACTGTCATCCTTGATTCACAAAACGGCAAATGCAGGCCGAGGGCAGGTGGCCTGCTCCACCTCCCACGGCCAGTCGACAGCAGGGCAAGATTGGGACCCAGGCCCGTCTGACGCTTCCCCTTGCTGCCCCCAGGCTGAGAGTGAGGCCGTTTGCTTGGTTCTGCACCGTCAGAGCCTAAACCACACGCGTCACTGCTGCCCCGTGTTTACTTGCCCGGCACCCTGGCCCCTGGCTGGCCCTGCTGGGTTTCAGAATCGTGGACGAGAGCTTTCCCCAGCCACTCCTCTGGTTCTGCCCCTTCCCTCTGTTCCAGAGGCAGGACCCCCATGTTCTCAGTTCCAGGATGGGCAGGCAGGTGGCACCCAAGTATCGAGCAGATCTGTCCTAAGTGACAATGAGAGCCTTCCCCTTGTTGCTCTCCAGTGGGCAGGCCTGGGCCACTGCAGCCAGTGTGTTCCCGGAGCCCAGAGATGTGTGGCATCTGGCCCATCCACTCCTTTCCTCCATCCCTGATCCGTTTCAGTCCCTACACTCGGCCGCAGATGGGGGCAGGGTGACTGGGATACCTTTATTTTGTCTTTGCTGAGAAGTATCTCTGGGTCTGAGGTTGTTTGGAAGAAAGCAGTGAAAAATGATCTGGCCACGCTTCAGATTGGGTTTTGGCCCTTTCTGACTTATTCTGGGGAGGGGAGGAATGGGCTTTTTGCCAGAGATTCAGCCCTCTCAAAGGTGGCTGGCCCCCTCACCCACCAGCACACCACCAAATGCGGGTCTGTATGTAAGTGTGTGTTTGTGTGCACACATCTCTTTGTGTTTACACGTGTATTCCTGTCTGTGCATATGTGTACATATGTGTGTGTGTGTGTGGCAACATGTATGCCTGGGTCTGAGACCATGTGCTTGCTCATGCATGTGTTTGTGTTTGTGTGTTTATGTCTGTGCACACGTGTTTACCTGCATGCTTGTGTCTGTGCACGCGTGTGCCTATATACACTTGTGCATTTGTGTGTGTCAGTATGCGCTTGCATGTGAGTAATCTCTCCAGATGAATGGCACAATGAGTACCAGGCATTTAGTGGCTGAGAGAGTCTTAGTCTTGATTCGGGTTTCCAAATGGCCCCGCGTGGGAACCCTTCTCCCTCTTTGTGGCTGTTGAGATCTCTACCCCCAGAGACAAGAGAACTTGGCCTTTGGAACCCAGAGGCCTCACTGCCTGGGGAGGGTGAAAAGCTACTTCCAAAGGCAAACAGAATCCATGTTGTGCTGTGGAGCCTGGAGCCAGCAAGACCTTGTTTAATTCTGAAGGAATGTGTGCGGTTGCCGCCCAGCAGAGCAGGCCACGGCCTGACTGGGAGTGTGGAGCCTGGGCCACGGTGGCTGCCTTTGAGGAGGCCAGGGACACGCCTTCCAGGGACGGAAGGTCACACAGTCTTGTGCGGCTGGGGTGCAGCAGGGCTGAGAGAGGCTCGCAGAACCTGGGGGGCGGGGCATGCATATGGTACAGAGAAGGGGCACAGGAGGGTGGTCATCAGGCAGGCTTCTCAGGACGGGGGTTTAGCTGGGCCCTGAAGGGTGGGGAGAACTCAGAAAGAGGCCCTTCAGGAGGAGGGAGGGCTTTGTGAAAGATGCAGAGATGGAAAAGGGCAAGGCCTTCACAGAGTGACAGAGCTGAGACTTTCCGGAGGGGTTTGGGAAGAGAGAAGAGGGAGTTGCTTCTCCTGTCCACAGAGCGCTTTGAATGCCAGCTGGAGTTCATCCTTAGGCCATGGGGATCTAGTGAAGATTCCTGAGGCGGGAGTGGCCTGCCGAAAGACTGGCCGGCTGATCAGGCCACACGCTAGGTGGGGGTGGAGGCTGTGAGCAGAGGAGAGAAGAGGTGGGGGTGTTTGGAGTAAGGAAACCTGGGGTCATGGGTGGGGTCAGATGTGGAAGAACTGAATCCACTTCATGTTTTCTGACCCTCAGACACTCTTCAGATCTTGTTTCTGCGTTTGGATCCCCCTGACCCGAGAATACTGTCAGTTGGGACAGCACCTCCCCACAGGCCAGTGGGTCTGGGAGACGGAGGCCAGGCCCGGCCCCTCCTCCAGCACCTGCCCATTGTGGCCCTGACCCCTGCAGTGGGCCTCTGGGTGTCTCAACCACCTACACCCAAGAGTGGCATCTGTCACCGGGGGACAGGTGTCACCCCAGGGCAGACAGAGGCATGAAGGAGGGAGACCTTGGGCATGAACGAGGCCAGGTAATGTCAGTGTGGCCCAGACCGGGTATGGACGTGAGGGTGAGCTCCATCCAGTCTTTGCAGGGGGTGTGGGACCCCGGCCAGCCCAGGTTTGTAGGTGCACAGCAGTCTGAGTGCACCCCCCTGGCCTGCATGAGCTGGGGGTCTAGCACCTCGCGGGCGCCTCTGTTGAGTGAATAAGTGTGAATGTAGGCTCCGTGCAGACCCCCTGGGGCAGATAGAATTCCAGAATCAGCAACTAAAGCTGTCCTCAGCAGAGGTCTGCATCAACTAGGGTGGGACTGCCTGGCCTCCTCAGTGGGTGGACACCAGCTCAAGTGTCCCTAACCACCCCCCACCCACGTGGGGCAGGCTTGGTGGTACGTCGGGCTGAGGCCATGACACCACCCTGTTCCTCCCTGCTACTCCCTAAAGGAATACAGCCTTCTTCAGCCATTCTGAGCCTCATGCTTCCTGTAAATTATGCTTTACTTCATAATTTACAGGAATAAAGCATTGAGAACATCCTGGACACTTCCCTGGCCTGGAGGTGGGGGGAATGCCTGTGCTTGGGAAGGTCCTGGAGCGATGGGGGCAGGAGTCCACTCTCTCCCTGGTCTGGTTGAGCAGACGCGGGCTTCCCTTCTGGAGATGAAGATGATTTCAGCCTTCAGAGTCCTGAGCTGGTTTGAATTTTTCCAAGCTGGGAAAGTGAACCTTTCTGGCAGGTGTGGTGATGGGATCCCTGTGTGTGTAGGAGCCTCAGGGTCCTAGACTCCCGGGCCCTGGCCTACCATGTGGGCCAGACTCTGAGGCTCCTAGGCCAGGCTCCCCTGGGCCCCTGGCCTGCCCAGCCTTTGGTGCCCACCCATCTGTAAAGGGGTCTCTGGAGCCAGGTGTTCATTGCTGGAGGTGTCTCGGTGGCCCTGGGGGAGACAGAGGTGGCATTGGTGTTTGACAGGAGCAGTTAGTGTCTTATCAGGCCCAGCCCCCGCGAGTTATGCAGGCAGGTCTGAGCAGGCCAGAGGTGCTGTGGGGAGGAGAGAGGAGGCTGCCCACCATGCTTCCTGCTTCTCTTTCCCCGTCCCCTTCTTCAGCCTCATTTCTGATTCCTTGCCCCTCTGCCTCTCCCTCCCCAGGGAGCTGGCGTGTATAGCCCTCGTCTGGCCAGCTGGCTTTTCCAGGTTCCAGCTGCTTTGGGGCTCCATGGGTGCTGCTACATAGACAGCTCGGGCCTCTGCAAAGCTCATCATCTGGCTGGTTGTAGAGTCTCCTTAAATTCACTCTGAGCTGCCTGCTCCATCATCCTCTTGGCACATTGAGGAGCACCTTCCTGCCCGTGATGGTCTAATCCTGACGTATAGTCTACACAGTGCTGGGCCCTGTCATGTCGCAGTCTGAAGCAAAAGGAAAAATTAGTAATGCCAAATCTGTCTTTACTGAAAAATCTGGTGTTTCATTCATCCATCATGGATAGTTTGCATTAGTTTTAGTTTTTAAAAGTGTTGCATTAAGGGACTTCCTCAGTGATTCCAGAGGCCAAGACTCTGAGTTCCCAATCTGGGGCCCTGTGTTTGATCCCTGGTCAGGGAGCTAGATCCCACATGCCACAGCTAAGACCCAGTTCAGCCAAATGAATAAATAAAAAGTATTGCATTAAAATATGAGTTGTCTTGCCTACTGAGTATTTTGGTGTCCCTAAAATCTGGCACCTGAGGTGAAGGCAAAGAGACAGGATCCCGTGGTCTGGGCCCTGGAATGTACTAGGTTTGAAAGTTGACCTCTTCCTTTCCAGGAGTAGCTTGTGAAGTCTGGAGGGTGTGGATGTATGTGAAGAGGTGAGGGATGAAGGGAGAGAAAGATGACAGATTCAGAGTTTCTGCTAATGTTTCCATGGTGCTGAGGAGCAGGGCCTGGGGGAGGGGACCCAGCCCAGGGTTTCACTGAGCAGGACGGTGGGTCTTTGTAGTGGAAAGATTAGCAGGGAGCAGAGTTGGGATGGAGGGGGAAAAATCATCTGTGAAACAAAGTGAAAAGAATTCATTTCTATAAAGGCAGGCAGGTTTGAGGGGATGAGATTGGGAAACGTAAAAGCTGGGAGGCGTTTACAGAGCCACAGGGAATCATTAAGCCCTCCATCATCCCACCTTCAGTGGGGTTTGCTCCACACACACTTGCCTTGGGCAAGTGGGTTTTTGGCGGGGGAGTGAAGGAAAGGGGTGGATTCTAGGGTTTGAGCCTGTCCCTGCAGAAGTGATGGGGCTGAGGGTATGGGGCAGGATGCTCTTTGCCCGCTGAACTGTTTAGCAAAAGCCAGTGCTGGGAGGTGAAGCAGGTAGGGCAAGTGTGAATGACAGGATTGAGGCCTGTTCTCCTGGAATTACCAAGGGCAGGCACCTTGGCGTGAGCATCTACATCTTGTCAGTTTGAGGACTGCCAGGCCCCTGGCTCGCAGCCCGATTTGAGACCTCTGAACATTTCTCCTTTTCCAGAGGGTCGACGGGAGTGAGCGGAGGAGTCACAGGCTGTGGTAAAAGGGCCAGGGCAGCTGGCCTGGGGCCTCAGATGGGAATGTGTGCTCTGGAGAAGCCATTCCTGCCTCCTTGGGACAAGGGTATGCTGGACCCAGCCTGCATCCTCAGCTCATAGCCCTGCTAGGGCTGCACACATTCACACAGACACACACACACACAGTGCCGGGGTCCTAGGGCTGTGAAGAGCGTCAAGGGTGCCTGACCTCTGCAGTCAGCTCCCTCGACTTGGACCGTTAGTCCCTTCTCCATCTTGGAAGTGGGTGGAGTCTCTCCGTGGAGAGGGTCAGGGAACTGAGAGTCACCCAGCTCCCAGCACACTAGCTACACAGAGGTCGCCTGTGATGATCCTACAAAGGCTGAAGGTGGGTCAGTAGTGGGGAACTGTAGGGGCCTGACTCCCAATCCCTCTGGCTGGGGTCTGTGGTTACATTCAGCTAAGAAAGCAACTTTACCCTGAAGTCTCCACCCTCCCCCTCCACGTGGGAACTCCCTCCTGGCTCAGCAGAGGTCGGGGGAGGACCCCCTCTCTCCTTCCACCCTGTAACCACCCTCCTTGTTGGGCTTGAGCCACAGGGCCTGCCTCCTGCAGAAGGCAAGTTTAGGCACATGTGACCTCTCCGGTCCACAAGCTCACCGGATCTTGTTTATTCTGGTGTTTCCCCGATTATAGAACTCATATGCTGCTTGTAGGAAACATGGGAAATTGAGAAGCATAAAGCAGGACACCTCAGTGGTGTCGACCCGGGTCTTGGAGGACCACACCTCTGCCCATGTGAACACCACCACGTCTGACTTTCTGCTGCTTCTGGGTGCCCTTCACTTGCAACAGCGCTTCCCTGTTTTTGTCACATTCAATCTTGTCCCACGGCTTTGTGAAGGGCCATCAGCAGTTACCGTTTCCTTCTTTTTGGAGCTGGGAATTTGAAGCAGAAAAGTGAGACCTGTCCTCATGTGTACCCTGCCTCATCCCACCCAGGCCTCCTGCGCGTGCTGTCCCGTTGGCTTCTTGAACTGGCTCAGAAGCCTGAGCTGGGGGCTGTGAGCCCCTCTCCATGGTGGGCACACTTTCCAGCCCCCTCCAGCGTGCAGTCTTCCCTGTGGGGCTGGTTTTGAGCCCCACCCGCCTCCCTGGGGGACGATATGTAGTTAAGGCTCAGGGGGAGGTGGGAGGGAGGCAGAGGGAGGGGCAGATTGCAACGGCGTGCCTCTTGGAAACCACATCAAATGGTGCAGCTAGGAATTAATAAATAAGTTTGGGAGACAAGTCAATTACCCTCCTTCGGTGCCCCTGTCCCTGGGGGCAGAACAACGGCATGTGGTTCCCAGCCCGAGCACGCCTTCCCGGGGGCAGGCCCAGCCAGTGCTGCAGCTGGCTTCTGTCAGATTAGCTGGGCGAGATGTGACAGGCCTCTGTCCTCTGGGGAAATGGCTCTCTTCCTGGGAGGTGGTGAGGACATTCCCAGGTTGCTCTGTTCCTGCCTTCCCCCCATGCCCCTGCCTGCCTTACTGACTCCTGGGCGTCCATGACCCCCAGCCGCCCCAGGTTCCTGCTCAGCTAGTTGTAGGCCCCAAGTTCCACCATGATTGCTGATCACCACCATGCCTTCAGAAGGTGCCTGTGAAATGCATTTACTGAGGGAGGCCTACCTTGTTAGTCTCTTCTGATACATTGTGTGTGTGTGCTAAGTTGCTTTAGTCGTGCTAAGTGGCTTTAGTCGTGTCTGACTCTTTGCAGCCCTATAGACTGTAGCCTGCCAGGCTCCTCTGTCCCTGGGATTCTGCAGGCAAGGAGTGGGCTGCTGCGCCCTCCTCCAGGGGATCTTCCTGACCCCTGGATCTTCTCTTACATCTCTTGCATTGGCGGGTGGGTTCTTTACCACTGGCGCCACCTGGGAAGCCCCATTAGCACCACAGTTACTGTTTTAAACATCAGACTGACTACTTGTGCCTTAGAAAACATTTATTTACTCAGCAAATAGTTTTAGATGTCGCTTTGTGGCAGATTTTTTTCCTAGTTGGGAGAAACAGAGAAAAGAGACACATCCTCATCCTCTAACACCTAGCAGTCCTGTGGGGAAGACAGACATAGCAGACAATAACTGTGCAGGAGACTTTGGGAGGAAGAGTGGGGGTTATCTAGCCCAGGGGCTCCACAGTAGGTGATGTCCACCCAGGCTGAATCGGAGGGCTGAGCTGCCATTGAGATGGGGGCGGGGTGGGGCGGTTGGGGATGGGAACTGCTGTTCCAGATGAGGGAACAGCATTTGCAAAGTCTGAAGGAGGAGAGGATCTTGAACTGGATCACAGAATGTGAGGGGAGCACGGGTAAGAGGAACGGCAGGGGCTAGCTCGTGTGCAGCCTTGAGCTGTGTATATATATCTGGGTTGCATGAAAGAGGGGGGTGTCTATAAACTTCTTTCCTTAAGTCTTTTTAAAGTGATTAGATTATGGATTCTTATTAACGTTATGTGTGTGTTGGGTGAGGGGGCTGTTATTTTTCTCTTTAGAAACAACTCAACTCTTTAGACTCCAACAGATTACAAAGAGAAAGCAGTGGTCTTCAAACTGTAACAGCAGCAACATGGAAAAACGAGTCTCTCCTCCGACTTTTGTTGCCCCTGAATTTTCTGTGGGTGCATTAAGTTAGGCATGTTCTTTAGAGCAACGATCCTCCAGTTCCAGTGTGCATGTGGCGTCTGGGATCTGTCCTGGAGATTCTGAGTCAGTGGAGTCCAGCAAAGTGCATTTTTAAGAGACTTCCATGGTAAGTCAGATCCAGTACGTAGACCATGCTTTGAAAAGCACATTTAGGACATTGACATACATTGACATTGAAGTCACTCAGCCGTGTCCGACTCTTTGCGACCCCATGGACTGTAGCCTACCAGGCTCCCCCTTCCATGGACTTTTCCAGGCAAGAGTTACTGGAGTGGGTTGCCATTTCCTTCTCCAGGAGATCTTCCCGACCCAGAGATCAACCCGGTCTCCCACATTGTAGGCAGACACTTTACCGTCTGAGCCACCAGGGAAGTCACATTTCATTCACATACTGGATCTGATTTACCATGGAAGCCTCTTAAAAATGCACTTTGCCGGACCCCACTGACTCAGAAACTCCAGGACAGATCCCAACACCACATGCACACTGGAACTTGAGGATCGTTGCTCTAAAGAACATGCCGACTTAACGCAACCACAGAAAACTCAGGGGCAACGAAAGTCAGAGGAGAGACTCGTTTTTCCATGCTGCTGCCCTTATATTTTGAAGACCACTGCTTTCTCTCTCTAGTCTGCTGGATTCTGAGGAGTTGAGTTGAGCACATTTAGGAATTTGCTTGCAATTCAGTAGGCCGACACCAGATGGCAGTAGTGCTTTGTAATGAACTTAAGCAGAGTCTTCTCCCCACCAGCCCCCAACAAGGTTTCTGGAGACACAGTTTTTTATTGCAAGAAAGCATAGAAAATAATTGTTTTAGATAATTTCTAAAATATTGGTAATGAAATATGAAATTTCAGAGCTTAAATTTAAATTTACCCTTCAAACATTAGAGTTGAACTGTTGAATAACATGTGTGACTTTTGAGCACCTGAAATGTTAGCCTGAACTCAGATGTGCTGATAGTGTAATAAACACATTGAATTTCAAAGACTAAAAAAGTGAAGGTACCAAAAAAAAGGAATGTAAAATACCCAGTTAATAATTTTTGTCATGATTTCATAATGAAATTATAATATTTTGGATTAAATATAAATTTAATTGTTAAAATTAATTCCCTCATTTCTTTTTACTTTTAAAAGATACTAGAAAGTGTAAAACTACATACATGGCTCATATTTTATTTCTGTTGGACAGCAGTACATGAGGAATCACCAAAATTAATTTCTTCATTTTGAAAATGAGGGAATTAAGGCCTAAAGTTTGATGGAAAAGTTCCAGACTTGAAGTCAAAGGCCCTCTACTTAAGTTCTAGAGTAAATACTCACTGCATGCCCTTGGGCATGTCATGTACCTTCACTTAGCCTCCGTTTCATCACCTGTAAAGAAAGCATAATTATAACAATCCGACTCACTTAAAAGACCTATGCAATGATGAGGCTGAAGGAGCTTATCAAATTACAATTGCTGTGGTTACAGATAACCACTAAAACCCAGGTCGGTAGTTTCGCAGTTCTTGAAAGCACTCCTAGCATGAAGGTCAATGGATTGGGTATTTCCAGACTCTTAGGAGTCTACAACTGAGTTCAGGAGTTACTCCATACACTTAAGAAATGTAAAATGACAAAAGAATGGTGACTCAAGTAAGTAATGGGAAATGCCGCAAGGCACATAGGGTTAAGAGTGAATCTTTTTTTTTTTTTAATTAGCATTTATTGAGCTGGACAATAGGACTGCAAAGTTGGAGTTGGGGAAGAGACAGTTCTAAAAAAGAAAAACATTTTGTCTCTGTTTGCAAAGAGGTTTATCATCTGAGGGGGCAGAAAAGAGACACAAATGATACACCAGCCTCACAACCTCTCAATGGAACATTGGCATTAGAAATGAGTGACAGAGGCTGCCAGTTCCTGCCCAACTCTACCCTTTTCTTTTCTTCCTTATTATATAGCATCTGGATTCTTTGGGGAGTTGGCAATTAGCCCAGCTAAAACACTACATTTTCCAGCCTCTTTTGACGCTAGGGGTAGCCACATAAGCAGTGTTGAACAATGAGATAGAAGCAACATGTAGTTAAAGGGGAAAGGGGCTCCTTAAAGAGTTCTTGACCCTCCCTCTATATAGAAGTCATACTCTAGTCACAGAGGAGAAAGCTAGAAAGAGCCTGGGATCTGGACACCACAGTGGGGATGCTAGACTGTCCTGAATTTCCAATCTTTGATCTTCTCATTATCTGAGAGAAAAATGAGTCCTATTTTGTTTAAGCCACTGTTAATTTGGGTTTTCTGTTCTATGCAGCCAACCCAATGCCTGAACGACACAAAGCATGTTAGTGTAAATGTCAGGTCTCTTGAGTTTTGTGTGTCTGTGGCAAGGGGACTTTGTTGGGACCAGAGAGTCACATGAGATGGCTAGGGCCACTCTTAAGCACTAACCCTGCAGGACCGGTGGTGGTGAAGAATATGGACAGTAATAGCTTGAAGAATCCCAAAGAAGGAGAAAACAGGAGCAACAGAGAAATGGAATTTAGATATATGGACCTTACTTCTTATCTCCTCTGCAAATGGGTCTAGGTGATGTAAGGGGGAAAAGTAACTGGCAAAATATATGGAGCTTGAACTGATTTCCTTTTTTTTTTTTTTTTGGTAAAAACACATAGTACAAAAATGGATTTCTTTTAAATATTACTCTTTCAGTCATATTTTCCTGCAGCTTTCACCTTAGAATATGAGCCATCCGACACTGCCGTAGCGAAGGTCACCTTTGGGGCCCAAACTGGCTTTCTTGACCTCATTATTGAGACAATGGTGTGGAAATCCAGGCTTTGTGGAAAGAGAGGGATGGCTAACAGATCCTCCTTTAGCATATTCAGGTTGGGCTTGATGGATCAGATAACAGAGTTTATCTCTCCCCAGGTGGGGAAGGCTCAGGTGAGAACAGAGAGGAAGTAGAGAGCCACTCCTTCCAAGCCCAGGGATTATGGAGGAAGTTTTGCAAGAGTGAGGCAGGGGGTGAGAGGTGTGCTCTGATTTCCTCTACTCTGGCCCAGCTTTGGTCTGGCTGAGGGGATGCTCAGGGTAGAGGGGCATTACTCTGCCTCCGGAGGGGCTAGAGGAGGTCTGCCCCCTGCACCACGCTGTGGGTGGCCACGTCAGATTCAGTGTGGAGGCCCAGTGTGCTTAGGCAGAGGGGGAGCCTGAGGACAACTTTCTCCAGCTGCGCTGGCATCTGTGCTGGGTGGATGGGCTCCGGAATGTCCTTGTGGGCCCAAAGGAGGTTGGAAGTTAGTTGAGAGTGTGATTGGGAGGATTACAAGAGGGGTTGTGGCAACGAGAGTAAAGTGCTCACCTGTGCTGGGCATTGGATGAGAGTCATATTAGACCTTAGGGGAATCATGGGTGAGGTGAGGACTCTACCCAAGACACAGAAAGCAGAGTAGGGTTTTCTGGCCATGGACTTCAGCCAAGGGGGCCAGAGGTATTACTCTGGAGGACTTAAAGGACAAGGCTTGTATCCGTCAGCGATGTAAGGCCTCAGTAACAAACAGCCTCACATCTCCCTGTCTTAGAACACAGCAGTTTACGTTGTATTCATATTACTTGTTAGTGGCTGCAGTTGGCTGGTCTCTGCCCCACATATCTTCATTTCTTTTTTTTATCCAGCTTCGGCTCTTAATGCATCTGCCTGGGCATGGCACAGGTCATCTTCCCTCATGTGCCACTGGTCAAGGTGAGCCACATGGTGGCCATATCAGTGGCATGGGGAAGGATGGTCCTTCCATGGAAGTTGCTGCCACGAGCATGGGTGTATCATCCTCTTTTAGGAAGGGAGAGAGAGGAGGTGAGGACAAGAATAGACTCTACCACAGGACTAGGTTGCTTTTCCATCAACATGAGTTCCTATCAGCAGCAATCCCACAGTCCCTTCCCCTCTCCTTGGTGTCTTGGGGAAAGCAATGGGAGCTGAAAGACTGTGCGAGTTTTCCTGCAGAGGCTGAGAGAACAGCTTGGGTCACAGAGCTGGGCTCCGTTTTGCAGGGCTGGACGAGATGTGGGGTGAGGAATTTGTGAAGACCAGATCCCTGGGGAAAAACGCTGCGTGCCATTGGCTGACCTTGGGGTGAGGAACTCTTTGTCTTCATGCTACAGCGCTGAAGGTGCAGGACAGAGAGCTGCCCTCAGGCCCGGGGCTCTGTATCCCCTCGGCCTTGCCATTCTCTGCCTCTGGTGAGCACACGCACTCACAGATGCCCCTCACTGCGGAAGATGTACCCCCCACCCTACCCGCCCCCCCCAAGCTGTTAGGATCAACCTGTTCTTTACCTCAAACCTGTTTCTAAAAGGACTTTCCTGTTGTTGCTGTTTTTTCTTTCCTTAATTACAGAATATCTTTATAACCTACTTTGAACAGAATAAACAGAACCTAGCAAAACAGTTATTAAAGAGCTATAAAATGGTTTCCTCACCCTTGCCTTCTTTTATTTCTTCCTCTTTTGGGGGGGTGGGGCGTGGGGGGGTCCTGGTGGATGATTCTGGGTGAATGAGCTGTGAATTAGTGAGGGGTCATCTGACAAGGTGTGGCACGCATCCATCCTAGTCTAAAGGAGCTGGGACACCCCTCCCCCAACCCTTCTGGCACATTCTCACTCAGCCCTGTGTTGTTAATTTATAGGCTGCAGAATGTTCAATTCTCAGGGGCTGGGGCCACCGGGCTGGGATGATGTTACAGCAGGTGCAAGTGGCCACACTCAGCGGATGTGAGGGGAGTGGGAAGGCCTCCTTCCACCACGTCACCCTAACCCTGCTTTCAGGGTGCCTGATCTCCCACCGGTAGAAGCCTACACCTCTGGGCCGAGCATTGATTTAGGGAAGGTCCCAACCCACATTAAGCAGAAAAGAGCTCAGTGTGATGAGTCCCCTGTGGCCACCAGAGCCTCCAGGGCTGCAGGAAGGCATGGGGACTTGGGGAAGTAAGGACAGGTTCCTGGAGGAGGGACAGGGGCACAGAAAAATGAGGGGAGAGGGACTCGAGTGGGAGGCCAACCCCACCATCCACTGCTCTTGTCTCTAGGGGGCCTGGGCCACCCCCGACAGTTGCAGGAGAAAAGGGTGCAGTCCAGAATGGGCACAAGGATGAGTGTGCCTGGCTTGTGTCCCCAGGCAGATGGAGGCCAGGAATGGGAGCACCCGGGGGATGGGCTGGGTCTCCTTGCTCCCAACTGGGCCCCCAGAAAAAAAAAACTGCCCTGCACCCCTAGAGTGTCCTTATTGGGGGTTGGGTGCTCAGGGAGGAGGCCCTGATCCCAGGAACACTTCCTGCCCAGGCTAAGGCCTGTGTGGGATGTGTGAGTTGGGAGTGGGGGGCTGGTTGTTGAGGAGAAGAGCTCTTTCCTGTTCTCAGTTCACCCCTTTCTCGGCACCCTCAGAGTGCAGAACCAAAAAAAGAGCTCCCCAGGCCTGGAGACACCAGGTTGACCATCTCCTGTGTGATGCATCCTGTGGTTTTCATCAAGGCAGGTGCTGGACGCTCTCTGTTGTAGATTTTCCCTGAGTGGCTGATAAACTTGCTTACTCCAAGTAACTCATGATCAGTAATGGTTAGAGGTGTGTGTGCCTTTCTAGGTGGATAAAAGAGGAACAAGACTCACCGGAAGCTGGACTGCCCATCCAGGGAGGAGAGGGAGATAATTTGAGGCCAGGAACCTTTCTGCTCAGTCCTATCATGAAGGTAATATTCGTCAGCCCAGCTATTGGTATAATATGCTAGAATTTGCAAAGCCATTTCACGTAGGTTGCCTTATTCGATCCTCCCATCATGTGATTGAGGTGGACAAGGAGAGGATTATTAACATCATTTTTGTAGATGAAGACAGAGATTAGGGCCCAGAGGGCTCAGGGATATATCCAGGGCTGCACAGCCAGATGGTGGCAGAGCTAGGACAGGGAATTAGTCATTCCTGCAGGGTCTGGGCACAGGGGTCTAGAAGGGGCAAAGTCCAGAGAGCTGCAGGTGGTGGACAATGCCGGCGGGTTATAAGCAGAGGTCCTGTCTCAGGATCCAAACTTCATCTCTTTCTTGAAAGTTAGTTACCTCTCCAGAGCCTCGGTTTCCTCACTCATCAAGTGGGAATAACAACCCTTTTCTACTCTCCCAGGGGGCTTACTGTGAGGCTCCCAAATGAGATAAAGTGATTGAAGCCTAGCTGCAGACTGCAGAGGCTGCCCAAGGGCTCCATTCCAGGAAGCCGGGGCTGGACTCTTTCTATGCTGTTCACACCCTTCCTTTGGGGAAAGCAGAGGATCAGAAATAGCCTTCAGTTTCTGTCCTCTCTGCCTCCCCCGGGATCGGGGCTGAATGTTTTCTTCTTGGAAAAACAAAAAAATCAAAGCCATTGCAGAAAAAGCAACAGTTCATTTCTGCTTCCCCTGGGCTGCCCTCCTGCTCTCTGGGGCCACGGGAAGAGGAAGTTGCTGGAGGTCTGGGCTCCGCTGGGGGCCTTTCAGAGTCCTTGCTGCCCTGCAAGGGGATAGGACTGGAAGGCATTTGTCTTGTGTTCAGAGGCCGGTGCAGGTAGCGCTCTGAGGTGGGGGACTCTGAACTTCCTTAAGAGACGGAGCAGGGAGGAGAGGAACCCAGCTCTTCGAGGCCTGGCTATCACATCCTGCAAGCACCGGAACTGCCTGTACGAGCCAGACAAACGTGGCCTGCCCTCTAAACCAGAAATAATTATTCATTTCAACCGACATCTTTCTGGCCATTTGCAAAATGGAGTTCAGAATCCTGTGGGGCTTTTTTCCCCTTTAATGATCGGCAGATGAGCTTTCAGGGTGTGTTTATCTTTTTCGAGAAACAAGGAAAGCCTGGTTTAAGAGGAGATACAGAACCTGTAGCCCACATGTGTGTGGCACAGCTGGGCGACCCCAGATGAGTGTAGGCCAGGGCCTGGCCCTCTGCCCAGAGGTGGTGGCTACCAACGTGGCTTTCCATTCCGGACCCAGGAGCTTCACCTGAGATGGTTAGGTGGGCCCACCTGTGTCTCCTAAACCATGTCTGGGGAAAAGGGAACTTTACTTACAATTTCATAATGGCAGCAAATGAGGTTTGTTGAGAAAACTTAAGCTATAGTATGGATGGACCGTATAAGGTTTTCTAAACGGGTAGTCATACCCACAGCAATCTCGGACAATGTAAGATATGTGTCTGACATTAGTTTCCAATCCCTCCTCAAGGAGCGGCTGAGAAAGGAATGTTTCAGTCCATGTTCTGGCCCAGGTTTCAGGCAGTATCTTTCTTCTGCTCCTTTTGTTCCAAATCATTTTCGGTTCCATGTGTTGCAAGCAAGCTGTTCCCTTTCCTTTTCGGAAACCTAGGACTCTTAGTTTCTCTAATTTCCCAGGGTTGGACCTAGCATGCACCATCTAGGACGCTTGTTTTCATAGCTCTATTTCTTTGCTGTTTGCTATAGCAGAGGCTTTTCTGGAGACCAAAAGTGGTGGATGGGACTCTCAGCAAGTGTACACTGAGCTCAAGAATCAGGCTGTACCATGAGCCTTCTTCCTGCCGCTGCTGAGGTTGGTGTCATTCTACGGTCAGCCTTGGGTTTTGAAAGGATGGCAAAGGCACAACTTCTGATTATATCAAGGGCTTTTCCTCTCCTTCACAATAAAAATAGTTTCTAAACTAATTACCACATGGCTATTCACTATCATCTGTCTGTATACATACCCACATGTGTTACTGCAACATACTCACCCCAAAGCCCAGCATGTGGTGAAATTAGATGCTACAGGCTTGTCTCCTAACGTGTGTTATAAAGGCTGGGTATAGGGTTTCCAGCGAGGATACAGGAAGGCTGATCATGTAGTTTTTTAATTAAAAGACGCTTACTCCTTGGAAGAAAAGTTATGACCAACCTGGATAGTATATTCAAAAGCAGAGACATTACTTTGCCGACTAAGGTCCGCCTAGTCAAGGCTATGGTTTTTCCTGTGGTCATGTATGGATGTGAAAGTTGGACTGTGAAGAAAGCTGAGCGCCGAAGAATCGATGCTTTTGAACTGTGGTGTTGGAGAAGACTCTTGAGAGTCCCTTGGACTGCAAGGAGATCCAACCAGTCTATTCTGAAGGAGATCAACCCTGGGATTTCTTTGGAAGGAATGATGCTAAAGCTGAAACTGCAGTACTTTGGCCACCTCATGGGAAGAGTTGACTCATTGGAAAAGACTCTGATGCTGGGAGGGATTGGGGGCAGGAGGAGAAGGGGATGACCGAGGATGAGATGGCTGGATGGCATCACAGACTAGAAGGACATGAGTCTGAGTGAACTCCGGGAGATGGTGATGAACAGGGAGGCTTGGCATGCTTCAATTCATGGGGTTGCAAAGAGTCAGACATGACTGAGCGACTGAAGTGAACTGAACTGATACAGCATGGCTCATAGTTTCATTCAGTTAGACAAGGTGGTGGTCAATAAAGTGGTGGTTCATGTGATTAGACTGGTTAGTTTTCTGGGACTATGAGTTTCAGTCTATCTGCTATCTGATGGAGAAGGATTAGAGGCTTATGGAAGCTTCCTGATGGGAGAGACTGACTGAGGGGGAAACTGGGTCTTGTGCTGATGAGCATGGCCATGTTCAGCTCAGTGCTATTTGTAAGGCTTCTCCAGACAGCCATTTTGCTTTTTTACATTTCTTTTCCATGGGGATGTCTGTGGCCACTGCTGAGTTTTCCAAATTTGCTGGCATATTGAGTGCAGAACTTTTACAGCATCATCTTTAAGGACTTGAAATAGTTCGGCTGGAAATCCATCACCTCCACTAGCTTTGTTTGTTGTGAAGCTTCCTAAGGTCCACTTGACTTTGCACTCCAGGATGTCTGGCTCTAGTGAGTGATCACACCATTGTGGTTATCTGGGTCATTAAGATCTCTTTAATGAGATCTTTTTATAGTTCTTCTTGGTATTCTTGCCACCCTTTCTTAATATCTTCTGCTTCTGTTAGATGCATAATGTTTCTGTCCTTTATTGTGCCCATCTTTGCATGAAAAGTTCCCTTGGTATCTCTAATTTTCTTGAAAAGGTCTTTGTGGTTATCTGGGTCATTAAGATCTCTTTAATGAGATCTTTTTATAGTTCTTCTTGGTATTCTTGCCACCCTTTCTTAATATCTTCTGCTTCTGTTAGATGCATAATGTTTCTGTCCTTTATTGTGCCCATCTTTGCATGAAAAGTTCCCTTGGTATCTCTAATTTTCTTGAAAAGGTCTCTAGTCTTCCCCATTTTATTGTTTTCCTCTTTTTCTTTCCACTGATCTCAGAGAAATGCTTTCTTATCTATTCTTGCTTTTCTTTGGAACTCTGCATTCAGATGTGTATCGCTTTCCTTTTCTTCTTTGCCTTTAGCTTCTATTCTTTTCTCAGCTATTTATAAGGCTTCCTCAGACAACCATTTTGCTTTTATTTATTTATTATTATTATTTTTTTTGTGGATGGTCTTGATCACTGCCTCTTGTACATAGTTACCTCTGTCCATAGCTCTTCAGGCACTCAGTCTATCAGGTCTAATCCCTTGAATCTATTTGCCACTTCCACTGTATAATTGTAAGGGATTTGATTTATATCATACCTGAATGGTCTAGTGGTTTTCCCTACTTTCTTCAATTTAAGTCTGAATTTGCAATAAGGAGTTCATGATCTGAGCCACAGTCAGCTCTTGGTCTTGCTTTTGCTGACTATATAGAGCATCTCCTTCTTCAGCTGCAAAGAATATAATCAATGTGATTTTGGTACTGACCATCTGGTGATCTCCATGTGTACAGTCATCTCTATTGGAAGAGGGTGTTTGCTATGACCAGTGCATTCTCTTGGCAAAACTCTGTTAGCCTTTGCCCAGTTGCATTTTGTACTTCAAGGCCAAACTTGCCTGTTACTTCAGATATCTCTTGACTTCCGACTATTGCATTCCAGTGCCCTGTGATGAAAAGGACATCTTTTTTTGGTGTTAGTTCTACAAGGTCTTGTAGGTCATCATTGAACCATTCAACTTCAGCTTCTTCAACATTAGTGGTTGGACACCATAGAACCACCAAGCAAATGACCCACAAACTGCAGAACAATTATACCAATGAAATTCTCTCACTGTTAAGAAAGTTCTAAGACCCACAACAGATTTTCCCCAATCTGGGATCCAGCAAAGTAACTGAGAATCCCCAGAAAATTTGACTTTGGGGGCAAGTGGGATTTGATTACAGAGCTTCCACAGGACTGAGGAAACAGACTCTTGGAGGGCACAAACAAAACCTTGTGTGCACCAGGAGCCAGGAGCAGTGTCCCCACAAGAGACTGAGTCAGACTTGCCTGTGAGTGTCCAGGAATCTCTCATCGAGGCATGGTGGACAGTTTGGCCTCTGGCCAAACAACAGGGAGGGAACACAGCCCCTCCCATCAACAGAAAATTGGATTAAAAATTTACTGAACATGGACCCACCCATCAGAATAAGACCCAGTTTCCCCCACAGTCAGTCTCTCCCATCAGGAAGCTCCCATAAGCCTCTTATCCTTATTCATCAGAGGGCAGACAGAATGAAAACCACAATCATAGGAAACTAAGCAAACTGATCACAAGGATACAACCTTGTCTAACTTAATGAAACTATGACCCATGCTGTGTAGGGCCACTCAAGACAAACGGGTCATGATAGAGAGTTCTGACAAAACATGGTCCACTGGAGAAGGGAATGGCAAACCACTTCAGTATTCTTGCCTTGAAAACCCCATGAACAGTATGAAAAGGCAAAAAGATATAATCCCGAAAGGTAAACTCCCCAGATCAGTAGGTACCCAACATGCTACTGGAGAAGAGTGGAGAAACAGCTCCAGAAAGAATGAAGAGGCTGAGCCAAAGCAAAAACAACACTAGATGTGGATGTGACTGGTGATGGGAGTAAAATCTAATGCTATAAAGAACAATATTGCATAGGAACCTGGAATGTTAGGTCCATGAATCAAGGAAAATTAGAAGTGGTCAAACAGGGGATAGAAAGAGTGAACATCAACATTTTAGGAATCAGTGAACTAAAATGGACTGGAATGGGTGAATTTAATTCAGATGACCGTTATATCTACTACTATGGGCAAGAATTCCTTAGAAGAAATGGAGTAGCCCTCATAGTCAACGAAAGACAAATGCAGTACTTGGGTGCAGTCTCAAAAATGACAGAACGATCTCTATTCGCTGTCAAGGCAAACCATTCAATATCACAATAATCCAAGTCTATGCCCCAACCACTAATGCTGAAGAAGGGTAGTCAAGCACACTGTAAACTGTAAAGCATAATACTGCTACTCTTAAAAATAATTCATATGTAGTTTCTACCAGCCACTCATTCAGATTACAGGGTTCTCTTCATTTCAGTCACTCAGTACATAGTCATTAAGTGGTAAGAAAAACATTTTGAATATAACAGGGAGAAATGAAAATCCAGTGCTGCCTTTATGGTACATGGATATCTAACAGGGAAAATAGACACTATTAAATAACTACAGAAGCAGCACAGCTTTCTAAATTATGACAAGTACTATGATCAGAAGTAGAGGTGGGAAACTGAAGTCTGATCTTCCTGTCCTGGTTGAGGTAGGTTGTTTTATACCAGCAGCTTGTCTCAGAGACACAAACATTAAAGGGAAGTAACAACAGTCTGAAATCCACTCTCTGTTCCAATCTCTGCGACTTAAGTTTGTAAACTAAGCTAGGAATGCAAATTCCTGAGGCTGTTTCCTCATTTATCTTGTCCATTATTGCCTGTTATGGACTGAATTTTGGTGTCCCTCCAAATTCATGTATTAAAACCCTACCCCTCGGTGTGATCATATTAGGAGTTTGGGTCTTGGGAAGGTAATTAAGATTATATAAGATTTTAAGGGTATGTTGTTGTTGTTCAGTTGTAAAATCATGCCCAACTCTTTTGCCACTCCATGGATGTAGCCCACCAGGCTCCTCTGTCCATGGGATTTCCCAGGCAAGAATACTGGAATTGGTTGCCATTTCCTTCTCCAGAGAATCTTCCCAACCCAGGGATCAAACCCATTTCTCTCTGCACTGGAAGGTGGATTCTTCTCCACTGAGCCACTAGGGTATTTATCTTGTCCATTATTGCCTGTTATGGACTGAATTTTGGTGTCCCTCCAAATTCATGTATTAAAACCCTACCCCTCGGTGTGATCATATTAGGAGTTTGGGTCTTGGGAAGGTAATTAAGGTTATATAAGATTTTAAGGGTATGTTGTTGTTGTTCAGTTGTAAAATCATGCCCAACTCTTTTGCCACTCCATGGATGTAGCCCACCAGGCTCCTCTGTCCATGGGATTTCCCAGGCAAGAATACTGGAATTGGTTGCCATTTCCTTCTCCAGAGAATCTTCCCAACCCAGGGATCAAACCCATTTCTCTCTGCACTGGAAGGTGGATTCTTCTCCACTGAGCCACTAGGGGAGCCCTTCTGAAAGTATAACTCTCATGAATGGAATTAGTGCCCTTATAACAGTCACAAGAGAGCTTGCTTCCTCTGATCTCTGTTATGTGAGGCTACAAAGAAAAGTTAGCAGTCTGCTACCTGGAAGAGGGCTCTCATCAGAGTTTGACGATGCTGGCACTCTTATCTTAGATTTTCAGTCTCTAAGATCAGTTCAGTTCAGTCGCTCAGTCGTGTCCGACTCTTTGCGACCCCATGAATCACAGCAAGCCACTTGGTGATGGACAGGGAGGCCTGACGTGCTGCGATTCATGGGGTCGCAGAGTCGGACACGACTGAGTGACTGAACTGACTGACTGGTGTAACTCAGTGAAACCAAGCCATGCCTGCAGGGCAACCCAAGTCAGGCGGGTCATGGTGGAGAGGTCTGACAGAAAGTGACCATGCTCAGTAAATCTTTAATCCAATTTTCTGTTGATAAGTGGAGCTATGGTCCCTCCCCGTGATTTACCTGGGGCCAAACTATGGTGGTGGTAATGAAGATAATGTCGACCACCTTCAAAAGATCCCATGCAAGCACTGCTACACTCAGTGTCTCCAACCCTGCAGCAGGCCACCACTGACCCATACTTCTGCTGGACACTCCGGGGCAGTCCCAGGCAAGTCTTGGTCATTCTCTTGTGGGGTTACTGCTCCTTTCTCCTGGGTCCTGGTGCATAAGGCTATCTTTGTGCCCACCAGGAGTCTATTTCCCAATCGTGTGTAAGTGCTGACAGCTCTATGGTGGGGTAAATGGTGACCTCCTCTAAGGGGGCTTATGCCATATCCAAGTCTGTGGCACCCAGAGCCGTTGCTGCTGCAGCAGTCCACTGCTGGCCCGTACCTCCACAGGAGATGCTCCAACACAGCTCTGTCTCAGTCTCTGTGGGGTCTCTGGGTCCCAGTGCAGACAAGGTGTGCTTGAGCCCTCTGAGCATCTCTGGCGGGAATGGGATTTGATTCTAAACATGAATTTTCCCCTCCTACCATCTTGCTGTGCCTTCTTGTTAGTCCTTGGAGCGGGGTATCTCCTCACAGCTGCTCCAATGCCTATGACCCAGCAATCCCACTGCTGGGCATACACACCACACATTGCTTTATGATCCAGGCTGAATGAGAGCTAAGTAAGACTGAACTAAAAAAAGCAGAAGATATTAAGAAGAGGTGGCAAGAATACATAGAAGAAAGGTACAAAAAAGATATTCACAACCCAGATAATCACAGTGGTATGATCACTCACCTAGAGTCAAACATCCTGGAATGTGAAGTTAAATGGGCTTAGGAAATATCACTATGAACAAAGCTAGTGGAGGTGATGGAATTCCAGTTGAGCTGTTTCAAATCCTGAAAGATGATGCTGAGAAAGTGTTACACTCAATATGCCATCAAATCTGGAAAACTTAGCAGTGGCTACAGGACTGGAAAAGTTCAGTTTTCATTCCAATCCCAAAGAAGGCAATGCCAAAGAATGCTCAAACTACCACACAGTTGCACTCATTTCACATGCTAGTAAAGTAATGCTCAAAATTCTCCAAGCCAGGCTTCAACTATATGAGAACCATGAACTTCCAAATGTTCAAGCTGGTTTTAGAAAAGGCAGAGGAACCAGATAGCAAATTGCCAACATCCACAGGATCATTGAAAAAGCAAGAGGGTTCCAGAAAAAGATTTATTTCTGATTTATTGACTATGCCAGATCCTTTGACTGTCTGGATCACAGCAAACTGAGGAAAGTTCTGAAAGAGATGGGAATACCAGACCACCTGACCTGCCTCCTTAAAAATCTGTATGCAGGTCAAGAAGCAACAGTTAGAACTGGACATGGAACAACAGACTGGTTCCAAATAGGAAAAGGCGTATGTAAAGGCTGTATGTTGTCACCCTGCTTATTTAACTTATATGCAAAGTACATCATGAGAAATGCTGAGCTGGATGAAGCACAAGCTGGAATCAAGATTGCCAGGAGAAATATCAAAAACCTCGGATATGCAGATGGCACCACCGTTATGGCAGAAAGGAAAGAAGGACTAAAGAGCCTCTTGATGAAAGTGAAAGAGAAGAGTGAAAATAGTTGGCTTAAAGCTCAACATTCAGAAAACTAAGATCGTTTTATCTGGTCCCATCGCTTCATAGCAAATAGATGGAGAAACAATGGAAACAGTGACAGACTTTACTTTTGGGGGCTCCAAAATCACTGTAGATAGTGACTGCAGCCATGAAATTAAAAGATGCTTACTCCTTGGAAGAAAAGTTATGACCAACCTAGCTGCTACTGCTGCTAAGTCACTTCAGTCGTGTCCGACCCTGTGCGACACCATAGACGGCAGCCCACCAGGCTCTCCTGTCCCTGGGATTCTCCAGGCAAGAACACTGGAGTGGCTTGCCATTTCCTTTTCCAATGCATGAATGTGAAAAGTGACAGTGAAGTCACTCAGTTGTGTCCGACTCTTTGCGACCCCATGGACTGCAGCCCACCAGATTCCTCCATCCATGGGAGTTTCCAGGCAAGAGTACTGGAGTGGGGTGCCATTGCCTTCTCCGTGACCAACCTAGACAGCATATTAAAAAGCAGAGACATT
>SJYX01008885.1:65387-76704 GCA_006410675.1 Oreotragus oreotragus
ATGGTTTTTCCAGTAGTCATGTATGGATGTGAGAGTTAAAGAAAGCTGAGCGCCAAAGAATTGATGCTTTTGAACTGTGATGCTGGAGAAGACTCTTGAGAGTCCCTTGAACTGCAAGGAGATACAGCCAGTCCATCCTAAAGGAAATCAGTCCTGAATATTCATTGGAAGGACTGATGCTGAAGCTGAAACTCCAATAATTTGGCCATCTGATGGGAAGAACTGGCTCATTTGAAAAGACTCTGATTCTGGGAAATATTGAAGGCAGGAGGAGAAGGGGACGACAGAGGATGAGATGGTTGGATGGCATCACCAACTGAATGGACATGAGTTTGAGTAAACTCCGGGTGTTGGTGATGGACAGGGTGGCCTGGTGTGCTGCAGTCCATGGGGTTGCAAAGAGTCAGACACAACTGAGCAACTGAACTTAAGTGAAATGAAGCAAATGTTAAGAAAAGTATCAAACAAGCAAACAAAAAATCCTCACATATATTCAGCATTTTGTACAGTTAAGTTTCTGTATAAAGTGAATCCAAAGCATATTATGCCTTAAAAAAATTACTGGTTTAATTTTATTTGTATAAAACAATGATTTGTTAAAATAATATGGTAGAAATTGAACCTCATGATTTTTAATGAAAAATTAATGCTAAAAGGGGAAATTCCATCTTTTGGCTCTTACTTCAGCTCAAAAATCACTCTTAATAGGCCAATTTCACAACCTTGGACAATTTTTTTAGAAGACATTTAAAATGACAATAAAACTGATTGACAGTTTAAAAGTTATATATATGTATATATACATAACAATATACACACAATTTTTTCTTTTTAAAAAAGTTTTTTGAAATATAGTTGATTTACAGTGTTGTGTTACTTTCTGCTGTACAGCAAAGTGATTTAGTTATATATATGTATATTCTTTTCCATGATGTTTTATCACAGGATATTGAATATAGTTCCTGCGTTACACAATAGGACCTCATTGTTTATCCATTCTCAGTAACAATAGTTTGCGTCTGCTAATCCTAATCTCCCAACCCAACCCTCCCTTTGTTTCTCTTTAGCAGACAAGTTAACTTGTAAGGGACCTCTATCTTGAACTCTACCCCTGTATAACCAGTGGCCTCCTTGGCATCACCATGTGGATATCTAGTTGTTACATCACATTTAGCAGGCACAACACCAAATACTTGACGCCTCTCCCCAAACCTGCTCCTCTCACAGTCTTCTGCATTTTTAAAATGGGGACTCCGTGCTTTCAATGGAGCACTCAGATCAAAAAACTTGGGGTCAAGATGTGACAGGCCACCCCCAAATATGCCACTTTGGCATATTAATTATGTTGAATTAAAGTTATCTGAGAAACAGCCAGTGCAGAAAGGACACTATGACCCTCCTCTCTGTGTCCCTGAAAACAGAAGATAGGGAAACATCCTCACTGCCAGTGCCAGGGAGGTCTCTTCAGCTGTTAGGACAGTGCTTGGCACAGGGTAAGTGCTGTGTTAACAAACTCTGCTTGGGTACTTCACTGATTAGTACCCAAGCCTAAGTTTCTTTGTCTTGTCAGTTCTTTACACATTTATTGTTTCTTTGTCTAAAAGGTATAAAAGCTGCTTGCTTTGGTCATTTCTTTGAGCCTCATATATCTATGAATTCTTGTAAGTACCAAGTCAAAATTGGATTTTTCTCCTGATAATCTGTCTTGCATCAATTTAATGACTAGACCAAAAAAAGAACCTAAAAGGATTGAGGGGAAGTCTTTTCCTCCCCAACAGTCATCACACATCCCACAGCCAGTTCCTCAGCCAATGCTGTCAGTTCTCTCTGCAATAGGTATTTGAATCCAGCCACTTCTCACTTCTGGGTAAAATGTAACTCAGATCACGTCACTTCTCTGCTCACAATGGCCGAATGGCTCCATCTTACTCAAAGCCAAAGTCCTCCTCTCCAACTAGTCTCCCTATCACTCACCAGCTCCAGGAATCAGTTGACCTTTATTTCAGGACCCTGGCCACGCTCCTGGCATGGAATGCTCCTTCCCCAGGTGTCTGGTTGACTTGCTCACTCACCTTCTGCAGACCTTCTTGTGAGTCCTTCTCTGATCATTCTATTTAAAATTGCAGCCCCTCCTGCCATGTCGTCTCTTCCTACCCCTCCCCCCACTTTCTTATTCTTCCCAGGGCTCGTTATCACCTGGCATACTGTATGTTTCACTCACTTATGTTATTCCCCCTCCCTGCACCCCCACCATTAGAATGTCAGCTCTATGAAGGTAAGGATTTTTAGGCTGTACGCCAAAGTCTCTCCACCTCTTAGAAACTATGTCTGGCATAGGGTGAATGCTCAGTATATGTTTGTTAATCTCCCAGATGGACTGGTAAGTGACAAACGCAAGGTGCAGAACAGCGAGAATTAGTGTGATCTAATCTATGTAAAAGAACACCCACAAAACACCACTCTGCACCTGTATACATTCATGTATATGGATGTAAATGCACAGAACGGGCTCTGGAGTATTACTGAGTCAAGTTCACTCTGCTCACTGCGTGACAGGCCAACCAATCTGAGAGATGAGGTGCTGAGGCAAGGAAGGGACTTCAACTGGGGAGACAGCCAACCGAGAAGATGACAGGCTAGCGCCTCAAAATGACCAACTTGTCAAGACCCAGATCTCTGTAGGCTGAAGGTCTAGATTCCAAAGTAGATTTATTCAGATTCAGAGAGAAGCACCCTCCACAGCCAGAGTGTGGGCCATCGCAGAGGATGAGTGTGGCCCACACTCTTAACTTATTGTATATAAGAGCAATTGAACATGAGCTCATTCAGAACACCAAGAAGGAACTGGACTGCTATAAATTTACTGTGCTTGACTGATTGCCTTTTCAGAAATATTCACAAGTTTTTATGAGCCATATCACAGCGAAATGTATTTTCATTAGGAGATGCTTAGAAAGACTGCTGGTTTCTTTAGGGAATTTCTTGGGTGATAAATACTGAACATTTTGTTACGATTTTCTCTCTAAAAGCTTCTGCTATGTGGAAATTTTGTCATGTGGAAAAGTTTTCAGGATGCATGGCAGAGAAAATGACTGATATTTAATTTACTGAAGTGGAACATACTGGAATACTTTTTATGTTCCAGAAAAATGTTATTAACATTATCTCTATAAATATTTTATATCATTTTGCTATTCAGGCATTCAAAATACCTTCAACACCAAATGTCTTCAAATACAAGCACAGCAGTACTATCTCTTATGGATTCAGTATTAATATAATAATTATGAAATTAACAGCATTTTTGAGGGCAAATATGAGAGATAAACTGCAAGAGCTTCCAAGCATTGTCTAGAGGCACCCAGGAGGTTATTTTGATAGGCTGAAGATTTCAGCTTAAATGTTGAGAGCAAGATCACTTTCAGAAAAATCAGAGTTCCATTAGGCTAACTTTATTTAATCCATTCAGCTCAGGAAAGCTGAAATTGTTCTGAATTGACCTGCATAAAAACTGTAGATCCTGAAGTGTCTTATTGAAATGACTGCTTTGTGGTGTCTTTCACTGGACATCATGATGTTTTCCTTTCCCTTTGTACGATACTGACAGATACCCATGACACAACAAATATTTACCACTAATAGGCTTTTTCTGAGCATCCCTGTGTTCTTCTGCTCTTATTGGGCTTCCCAAGAGTCAACTGTGGGTTTTTTTAAATTAATTAATTATTTTTTTAACTTTACTGTATTGGTTTTGCCATACATTGACATGAATCTGCCACGGGTGTACATGAGTTCCCAATCTTGAACCCCCCTCCCACAACCCTCCCCATATCATCTCTCTGGGTCATCCCAGTGCACCAGCCCCAAGCATCCTGTATCCTGTATTGAACCTAGACTGGCGATTCGTTTCTTACATGACAGTATACATGTTTCAACTGTGTTTTAATTAAAACACAATTAGCAATGAAATCTGATGATAATGGTTGAATCACTATTTTAATTCTGTATTTAGATATTACATAATATGGTAAAATATGGGTTAGAAAAGCTTGTGGTTGCCATTATTTTTAATATGTTGAAAAACATAAGCACATTCAAATTAAGTGTATGGCAGCAGACATACAGACTTAGAGAACAAGCTTATGGTTGCCAGGTGGAGGGATAGGTTGGGAGTGTGGGATTGACATGCACACAATGCTATATTCAAAATAAAGAGCCAACAAGGACCTACATAGCGCAGGGAACCCTACTCAGTATTCTTTAATAAGCTAAATGGGAAAAGAATTTGAAAAAAGCATTATTTTTGTTGTTCAGTCCAAAAGTCACATCCCACTCTTTGCAGCCTCATTGCCTTTAGTCCGCCAGGCTCCTGTGTCCTCCATTATCGCCTGCAGTTCAGTTCAGTTCAGTCGCTCAGTCGTGTCCCTCTCTTTGTGACCCCATGAATCGCAGCACGCCAGGCCTCCCAGTTGGCTCAAATTCGTGTCCATTGGGTCAGTGATGCTGTCTAACCATCTCATCCTCTCCCACCCCCTGTATCCTTTTGCCTGAAATCTTTCTCAGCATCAGAGTCTTTTCCAAATAGTCAGCTTGTTGCATCAGGTGGCCAAAGTATTGGAGTTTCAGTTTCAGCAACAGACTTTCCAATGAATATTCAGGGTTGATTTCCTTTAGGACTGACTGATCTGATCTCTTAACTGTCCAAGAGACTGTCTCAGGTGTCTTCTCCAGCATAATTCAAAATATTAATTCATCATATACACAATGGAGTATTACTCAGCCATTAAAAAGAATACATTTGAATCAGTTCTAATGAGGTGGATGAAACTGGAACCGATTATACAGAGTGAAGTAAGCCAGAAAGAAAAACATCAATACAGTACACTGACACATATATATGGAATTTAGAAAGATGATAATGAGGACCCTGTATGAAGTGAAGTGAAGTGAAGTTGCTCTTTGCGACCCCATGGACTGTAGCCTACCGGGCTCCTCCGTCTATGGGATTTTCCAGGCAAGAATACTGGAGTGGGTTGCCATTTCCTTCTTCACAAGACAGTAAAAGAGATACAGATGTGTAGAGTGGATTTTTGGACTCTGAGGGAGAGGGAGAGGTAGAGGGTGGGATGATTTGGGAAAAAATAAATAAATAAAATGGAAGTTTTTGGAGTCCTCAACAAGGCGAGTAAGCAGAAGCCAGACCTAGTGAAGAAATGGGTGCAACACCACAGATGCCTTAGGAAGAGGAGAGAGACAGTGATAGCTGGAAGGGACTTTAGATAAAAGGAAGATTTTTATCATTGGTTTGGGTTTGTTTGTGTTTAACAATGGGTGTTGATAGATGTGTTTGAATGATCTTGGGCAGAACCCAAATGGGCAGTGGCTCTAACTTTGGCATCACAAGCATCAAAAAAAAAAAAAAAAAAAAAAAAGAAAAGAAAAGTAGTATGATTATATCTGAACTTTAGAAAAATGATGCTGGCACAGTGTAGGAGATAGAGTTGAAAGAGAAAGGAGCTGAAAAGACCAGTTCGAATTACCTTAGTGAGAAAGTCAGAAGTGAAGTCCAGGGAGGAGTGGAGAGCCTCCATGGATAATTCAGGAGAAAAAAAAAAAAAATCAATTCTTTGGCACTCAGCCTTATTTATGGTCAAACTCTCAGATCTGTATACAACTACTAGAAAATCCATAGCCTGACGCCATGAAAAACCAAGCCTAGAGGCCATGATCTTAGTTTTTTTAATGTTCAGTTTCATGCCAGCTTTTACACTCTCCTCTTTTACCTTCATGAGGAGGCTCTTTAGTTTCTCTTTGCTTTCTGCCATTATAGTGGTTATCATCTGTATATCTGAGGTTGTTGATTTTTCTCCTGGCCATCTCAATTCCAGCTTGTGATTCATCCAGCCCAGCATTATGCATGATGTACTCTGCATATAAGTTAAATAAGCAGAGTGACAATATACCCTTTTGTCATACTCTTTTCCCAATTTTGAATAGGTCACTTGTTCCATGTCCAGTTCTAACTATTGCTTCTTGATTCTCATTCAGGTTTCTCAGGAGACAGGTAAGGTGGTCTGGCACTCCCATTTCTATCAGAATTTTCCACAGTTGTGATTCACATAATTAAAGTCTTTAGTATAGTCAGTGAAGCAGAAGTAGCTGTTTTTTGGAATTTACTTGCTTTCTCCATGATCCAACAAATTCTGGCAATTTGATCTCCGGTTCCTCTGCCTCTTCAAAACCCAGCTTGAACATTTGGAAGTTCTCTGTTCACATACTACTAAAGTCTAGCTTGAAGGATTGCTGAAGCCTGAAAGTGAAAGTCGCTCAATTGTGTCCGATTCTTTGCGACCCCATGGACTCCCCATAGAATTCTCTAGGCCAGAATACTGGAGTGCGTAGCTTTTCCCCTCTCTAAGGGAACTTCCTGATCCAAGAATTGAACCAGGGTCTCCTGTATTGGAAGCAGATTCTTTACCAACTGAGCTATCAGAGAAGCCTGGCTGAAGCCTCACTTGAAGGATTTTGAGCATTACCTTGATAGCATATGAAATGAGCACAATTGTATGGTAACTTGAATATTCTTTGGCATTGTTCTCCTTTGGGATTGGAATGAAAACTAACCTCTTTCAGTCTTGTGACCACTGATGAGTTTTCCAAATTTGTTGATATATTGCAGCTATGAAATTAAAAGACGCTTACTCCTTGGAAGGAAAGTTATGACCAACCTAGATAGCATATTAAAAAGCAGAGACATTACTTTGTCAACAAAGGTCTGTCTAATCAATGCTGTGATTTTTCCAGTAGTCATGTATGGATGTGAGAGTTGGACTATAAAGAAAACTCAGTGTGGAGAATTGATGCTTTTGAACTGTGGTGTTGTTGAAGACTCTTGCGAGTCCTTTGGACTGCAAGGAGATCCAACCAGTCCATCCTAAAGGAGTTCAGTCCTGGGTGTTCATTGGAAGGACTGATGTTGAAGCTGACACTCCAATACTTTGGCCAGTTCATGCGAAGAGTTGACTCGTTGGAAATGACCCTGATGCTGGGAAAGATTGAGGGCAGGAGGAGAAGAGGATGACAGAGGATGAGGTGGTTGGTAGCATTGCTGACACGACGGACATGGATTTGGGTGGACTACGGGAGTCGGTGGTGGACAGTGAGGCTTGGCGTGCCACGGTTCAGGGGGTCTCAAAGACTCGGACATGACTGAGCAACTGAAATGAACTGAACTGAACTGAATACATATTGAATATTAAATAGCTCAGCTGGAATTCTGTTACCTCCTCTAGTTTTGTTCATAGTAATTTTTCCTATGGCCCTCTTGACTTCACACTTTAGGATGTCTGACTCTAGGTGAGTGACCATACCATCTTAGTTATCCAGGTCATTAAGGCCATTTTTTGTGTAGTTCTTCTCTAGTCTTATAGATACATGTATATGAAAAGTTGAATCACTATGCTGTATACCTGAATCTAACACAACGTTGTTGATCAATTACACTTCCATATAAAATAGAATAATTTTTTTACTATACATTAAAAGAGAAAGAAATCAGCTGTGTGCTAGACAACTCTAAATAATGGAAGGGAAACAATGAAAAAAAGGCCAGAGAGAGTCTTCATTAAGTTGCCTGTAAGGATCTTAATGTTCTTATTCTACTTTCAAGAGTCATAAACTATAAATCTTAGGATAATATATTATGATTGTGGTTTAGGCAAGAAAGGCAACCTGAGCATCTGATCACAGATGTTTAACCAAAGCAGTCTTAAGTCTGACAACCTAAAGATTGCAAATGACTATAAATATATAGGTGTTAAGTTAAAAAAAAAAAGAAATGTATATCTTTCTTTTGTTAATAGCTGTTTTAATCAACTTTCAATTAAACAATCCACTTCATCTTTTTATCTTATTAGATAGGAAGGTTGTTATGACATTACTCAAATTTGGTTTCCCTTGTGGCTTAGCTGGTACAGAATTCACCTGCAATGCAGGAGACCTGGATTTAATCCCTGGGCTGGGAAGATCTCCTGGAGAAGGGAAAGGCTACCCACCCCAGTATTCTGGCCTGGAGAATTCCATGGACTGTATAGTCCATTGGGTCAAAAAGAGTCAGACACGACTGAGCGACTTTCACTTTCGTACTTTCATAAACTTGGTGAAGCCTTACCAGCCTGCCAAGACTCTTGGCATTGATTTTTGACTTACTAATTTTTTGTCTTAAACAATATTTGTCTGCACCTAATGTCCTATCGTATAGCACAGTGTACTGTATAAAATATCATATGATAAACCATAATGAAAAAGAATGCAACAAATAATGTCTGTGGCCTACTAGGCTCTTCCATCCATGGGATTTTCCAGGCAAGAATACTGGAATGGATTGCCATTTTCTTCCCCAGAGGATCTTGCTGACCCAGGGATTGAACCCGGGTCTCCCACATTGTAGGCAGATGCTTTACTATCTGAGCCACCAAAGAAGTCCTAAAATATCTTATGATAAACCATAATGAAAAAGAATACAACAAAGAACGCATGTGTGTGTGTGTATATATATATATACACACACATACATATTATATTTGGCTGAGTCACTTTGCTGTGAAGCAGAAATTAATACAACATTGTAAATCAACCATACTTCAATAAAATAAATTTTAAAAAGCATTTGTTTCTTTGTAACTTTATGCCTCACGTGGACCAGCTGCTATCCCTAGTGATAATTTGTACTCATGTTACCATACCTAAGTGAGTCCCATGTCAGAGCAGGTCCTGATGAGGGTCTTGTCTCTGGGACAAAACGGATGGGACTGGAGGGCCATGCAAAGTTGTGACCTGACATATGGCAGTGCTCAAGAGATGTTGATTGAAATAAATGTCCTTAAATGTCCCAGTGGAAAGTTACTCACTCATCATTTATTTTTATTTGAAAATGTGATCGCTTCTATAACTTTTTAAGGCTGACATTGTTGTATGAATGAGTTTAAAAAAATTTTTCCATCCTGTTATAGATTAAACAAATATTGACAAATTCCAAGCTTTATCTCTGCATATAAATCGCCTTAATGATTTTTATATCACTATCATTGGTCTTGGGCTCTTCATTAAACAGACAAGTATTCTACTTAGTAAGAGCATGTAATGAGACTTAAACTCCCCAGAGGTTCAAGTCACAGAAACGTCCTTTTCCAGCAGTTTGACTCAGGGAATGCATTTACAATTATTTATTTATATTTTTGTCTGTGGGTCTTTATTGCCACACAGGCTTTTCTCTAGCTGCTGTGAGCAGGGGCTGTTCTCCAGTTGCAGTGCACAGGCGTCTCACTGCAGTGACCCCTCTTGTTGTGGAATACGGGTTCTGCAGCACTTGGGCCTCAGTAGCCAGGACACGTGGGCACTGCAGTTGTGGCTCCAGGGCTCTAGAGCGCAGGCTCAGTGGTTACAGCACGTGGGCCTAGTTGCTCTGCGGCATGTGCGATCTTTCCAGATCAGGGATTGAACTCGTGTCTCCTGCATTAGCAGGCAGATTCTTTACTACTGAACCACCAAGGAAGCCTCTAGGGAGTGTATTTAATCTTCTTTTCCTAGCTTCATTCTCCTCACCTATAAAATATCAGTGACTTTGTATTACAGGTAATGCATTTTGTGAGATTTAACACACTGTCACTGCAGATATTATGCAGTTGCTTTGACTGGGAGTGCTATTGTGGTTTAAAAAAAAAAAACACTTTGTGTATCCATCTGAAAGTGAGTGAAAAGTGAAAGTCGCTCAGTCATGTCCAACTCTTTTGACCCCATGGATTTCTCTAGTCCATGGAATTCTCTAGGCCAGAACAGTGGAGTGGGTAGCCTTTCCCTTCTGCAGGGGATCTTCCCAACCCAGGGGTCAAATCTAGGTCTCCTGCACCGCAGGCAGATTCTTTTCCAGCTGAGCCAAAAGGGTATCCATCTGAAGCTAATATTTAAATAGCTTTATAATGCCTTTCTATAGAAGGAACACATAATCACTTTTTAATTATACTTTAACTTAGACAAGAATCAAATTCTAATTCTTTATAGTTAACACAGGGGCAATTGTCTTATTTTTAATGTATAGGCCCCATAAGAGTACTTCTTCTCTAGAACTATTTTTAATAATTCAGATTTTCAGTGTGAACTAGAATACTGGATAGAGGATCATGAGACTTGGTTTCTATTTCCTGACACTGTAACTAATTTGGTATTCTTTTGGGACAAGGCATTTAACCTCTTTTTAGTTTAGTTTAACCAGCTGTAAATTGTTATAAAAATGATTTCTGGCAGAGAAAATCTGCAAAGTTACTTTTATTGGGAAAATATAGTTAAAATATCATGAATAATTTTTGAAAATTAAAAAAAAGTTAATAAAAACAAAACAAAACAAAGAAGTTACTTCCTGTTTGTTATAAGTGAACGTCTAGTTGCATAATCCCCTTGCACTGTTGCTGCTGCTGCTGCAAGTCACTTCAGTCTTGTCCAACTCTGTGTGACCACATAGACGGCAGCCCACCAGGCTCCCCCGTCCCTGGGATTCTCCAGGCAAGAACACTGGAGTGGGTTGCCATTTCCTTCTCCAGTGCATGAAAGTGAAAAGTGAAAGTGAAGTCGATCAGTCGTGTCCGACTCTTAGTGACCCCATGGACTGCAGCCTACCAGGCTCCTCCATTCATGGGATTTTCCAGGCAGGAGTACTGGAGTGGGGTGCCATCGCCTTCTCTGCCTTGCACTGTAAGTGCTTGCAAAGATGTATTTCTGGTATAGATAGAATCAATATTAATTGTTAATTTTTCTTTCACTTAGAAACACATAGGAGGAGTCTCTAGCTTCCTTTTAAGGACATTTTAAAATAGCAAAAGGCTAAAAGGCACTGTCTTTTTTTCCTTTTGTTAATAAGACAATGGGAAAACCGAAGTCCCCGGGGAATGGTGTGAGAACGTCTGGGTTCCAGCGGGGCTTGGCTGCTGGTGTCTGATCCTTTGTTGTTAAAATTGGTCAGACTAGAAACTAAGGATAGAGGATGTGTAAGTCATTTGCTCCTATTGTTGTTGTTCAATCACTAAGTCATGGCTAGCTTTTTGCAAACCCAAGGACTGTTGCACTCCAGGCTTCTCTGATCATGGGATTTTCCAGGCAAGAATACTGGAGTGAGTTGCCATTTCCTTCTCCAGGAAATCTTCCTGACACAGGGATCGAATTTGTGTCTCCTACATTAGCAAGGAGATTCTTTACCACTGAGCCACCAGGGAAGCCCAGTTGCCCTCCTGAGGTTCCTTCAAACTTAAAAAAAAAAAAAAAAAAA
>SJYX01008885.1:88910-103946 GCA_006410675.1 Oreotragus oreotragus
ACCAAGGATGAGATACCTGGATGGCATCACAGAGTTGATGGACGTGAGTCTGAGTGAACTCTGAGAGATGGTGATGGACAGGGAGGTCTGGCTTGCTGTGATTCATGGGGTCGCAAAGAGTCGGACACGATTGATCGACTGAACTGAACTGAACTGAACCAATGCAGGAGAAGAGGTGTGGTTTCAATCCCTGGGTGGCAAAGTTCTCTTGGAGGAGGACATGGCAGCCCTCTCCAGTATTCTTGCCTACAGTCCATGGGGTTTCAAAGAGTCAGACACGACTGAAGCCACTTAGCAGGCACACAAGCAATCTACATACATAATAGTACAGAGGAACTTATTTGCAAAGCAGAAATAGAGACATAGCTGTAGAGAACAAATTTATGGATACTATGGCATGGAGGGGTGTGGGAAGAATCAGGAGACTGGGATTGACACATATACACTACTGTGTATAAGAGATAATTGATGAAGCCTTACTGTACACTATAGGGAACCCTATTCAGTGCTGTGTGGTAACTTGCTGCTGCTGCTGCTGCTAAGTTACTTCAGTCGTTTCTGACTCTATGTGACCCCATAGACGGCAGCCCACCAGGCTCCCTCATCATCTGAAAGAGAAAGGATATACGTATACATATAACTGATTCACTTAGCTATAGAGCAGAAATGAATACAACATTGTAAAGCTACTATACTCTAATAAAAATTAATTTAAGGAAAGGTAGGGAGGGCTAGAATGCAAGGGGCCCTGAGTGCTGGGCTGGGGTTTTCAATGCAGGCCCCACAGAAGCTTTCCGGCAGGAAGCTCAGTGATCAGTGCTGTGTCCCCCAGCACCAGCCACCTGGCGGGGTCTGGATGGACTCCGGCTTGGAGTCAAGGAAGCTGAAGACAGGGGTGAGGCTGTAATGCTTGAGATGACCTAGCCGAGGAGCTGAGAGCTGAATGCTGGTCACAGCAGAAATGGAAGGGGTGAGTGAGGACCTGGAGAGGTAGGGCAGTCAGCCTGGCAAATGACACAGGGTGTCAGTGAGATCCTCCTGGGCTAGTCTTGTGACTAGAGGGTCATTAGTAGGGCACACAGGGACAGGTGAAGCTGGAGGTGAGTTCTGGACAGACTGAATTTGAGGTACTTGTGAGATAATGTCAGATTAGAGTGTTAAAAATAGGATTACTAAAGCTAGACAAACTGTCTAATAGGAGGCAGCTGAGGGAAGGTTGAATCTCAAGGATGTTAAGTCAGCATTTACAGAATATAAATGCGGGAAGTAAACACAGACTGGAGGTGTTCTGGGAGGGGTTTTTATATTATCATTTCTGACAATATGACTTCACATTTGATTAGAAAAACCTTGTACTGAAATTGATGGGGGCCTATAGTATGTGTCAGGATGAGACATTCCATTCAAGTGAGTGGAATTAGAGGATAAATTAATAAGTGTGATAAGATTTTGTTGTTTACCATATCCCAATTTACACTAAAGCAGTGATTGCTGGGAAACTGGAACCTGATCATCTTGACACCATTCTGGGCCTTTTGAACTGAAACTCTGATGTGGGCCCAGAACTTTCCAGGTCATTCTGATGCATGCTGAAGCTTGAGAGCCAGAGCATAGAGCTGTGGGCACCTGCAGATAACCCACCTCCCTGAGTATCAGTAGTCTTGTGACTAGAGGGTCATTAGTAGGGCACACAGGGACAGGTGAAGCTGGAGGTGAGTTCTGGACAGACTGAATTTGAGGTACTTGTGAGATAATGTCAGATTAGAGTGTTAAAAATAGGATTACTAAAGCTAGACAAACTGTCTAATAGGAGGCAGCTGAGGGAAGGTTGAATCTCAAGGATGTTAAGTCAGCATTTACAGAATATAAATGCGGGAAGTAAACACAGACTGGAGGTGTTCTGGGAGGGGTTTTTATATTATCATTTCTGACAATATGACTTCACATTTGATTAGAAAAACCTTGTACTGAAATTGATGGGGGCCTATAGTATGTGTCAGGATGAGACATTCCATTCAAGTGAGTGGAATTAGAGGATAAATTAATAAGTGTGATAAGATTTTGTTGTTTACCATATCCCAATTTACACTAAAGCAGTGATTGCTGGGAAACTGGAACCTGATCATCTTGACACCATTCTGGGCCTTTTGAACTGAAACTCTGAGGTGGGCCCAGAACTTTCCAGGTCATTCTGATGCATGCTGAAGCTTGAGAGCCAGAGCATAGAGCTGTGGGCACCTGCAGATAACCCACCTCCCTGAGTATCAGCAAACAGCAGTGGTCCTAGGACCATGAACGCGGGGCAAACGGCGGGTCACCCTCCTTCCCATCACACAGTAGGGGTGGGAGTGTAATTGACTCCTTGATATTTCTAATATGGCACAAAGAAAACTCAGGTCTCATCAGCTTCCTTAATGATGCCCAGTCTCCTTTTCATCCTTCCAGTGTGCTGTGGGTTGAGCTCTGCCCCCTTCATCCCTGCAATAAATGTGGAAGTCCTAACCCCTGATATCTCAGAATGTGACCTTATTTGGACATAGACCCTTGATCATAGAGTTGATCAAGTTAAAATTAAGTTACTGACTGGATCTTATTTTGTATGATTGATGTCCTTAAACATAAAAAGTTATTTCTAAAGAGAGACAGACATGAACTGAGGGAAGATGATATAAAGACTCTCAGGAGGAAGACAGCCACATGACTGGAGTGATACATCTACAAGCCAAGAAGCACTAAGGATTGCCAGAAGCTGGAATCCCAGAAGCTGAAAGAGACAGGGATGTATTTTCCCTTAAAGCCAGCAGAGAAAACATGAGCTCACTCGACACCTTGATCTTGGACTTCTAGCTTCCAGAACTCTGAGACACTAAATTCTGTTGTCCAAAGCTACTCAAGTTTTGGGACTTCTTTATGACAGGCCTAGGAAACAAAGGCACTGCTATAAACTCTTTAGTCAAGCTGCTGACTCTCAGTTACATCTGAAACTATTTAGTATTAGAAGAGAAAGGAAAGACACCCATAAAAATGTACAATCAAATACTTATGGCACTGTAGATGGAGAAGTATTTTTAGAAATGAGGATGCTTCCAAGAAAGGTCAGTTTCTGGATGGAAGTTCCGGTTATAAAGCTTGACCAACCATACACAGGTAAAAACTTGATTATTCTGAATATATGTTCTATTAGTTTAAATTTTATATTGTTTCAAAGACATAATATTCAGATCTTCCCAGGCAAACACAGCCTGGGATTGTATTGCCTGTAGGGAGTTGGGATGTAGCACAAAGCCTACCTCTTATGACCACAGAGAAGGGAAGCCAGGCACTATACCGGCACAGCCTGGTGTTAGAAGGGGGCTCCAGGAAGCACAGGGGCTCCAGTGCTTCCACACTGGGCTTACTTTTCCTAAATTGAATGAGAGTTGTTGCCATAGTTACTCCCTTGAGTTCAAGTTATAGCTGAAAGTTACAGAAAAGACTGTGAAAGCAATCTTATTTTGTCCACACTATTGCTGGAGAAGACTCTTAAGAATCCCTTGGACTGCACCCAGTTAATTCTAAAGGAAATCAAACTTGAATATTCATTGGAAGGACTGATGCTGAAGCCCCAATACTTTGACCACCTGATGTGAAGAGACAATACACTGGAAAATATCCTCATGGAGATATTTAGGAGATAAAATATCCTGAAGGAGAAGAGGGCAGCACAGAATGAGGTGGTTATATAGCTATCAGCAACTCAATGAGCATGAATTTGAGCCAACTCTGGGAAATTGTGCAGGACAGGAGGCCTGGCATGCTGCAGTCCATGGAATTGTAGAGTTTGACACAACTTACTGACTGAAAACAACAATGATATAAATAATCATTAATTAAAGAGAGGGTTTAGAGACCATCAGTAAAAACCTGCATCTGTGAAATATCCAAAATATATCCAATAGCAGTTTTCACTGCTAATTTAGAAAGACAGACTTCAGTGAAGACTTCAAGAGGCTGTACTGTTGGCCATGAGAGAGAGCTATCCCTTCACAGCAGAAGCAAGGCTAAATATTTGGAATTGCGAATAATGTTTGCAATGGAGAAGTTCTTAATTAGCCTACTGCAAGATGCAGATAAACTATGCTAGCAGAAGTTTCCAAATGTTCCTTAAAAGAAAAAAGAGAAAAAGAAACTCATATATCCATAACTATCTCCCATTCCTTTCAGTTAATTAATTAATTCAACAAATATTTACAATATCAGTTATTTGTTCACATGTGATAGGTCATGGAGACAGTGAAGATCAAATCAACTCTCCTCAGTTGAGCTCATATTCTAGCAAATTATTTTTAAAAACTTTGTGATTTTCCCCTTCTTTTCTCTCAAAACTGCCCATATCTGGGTGAGGTTAGGAAAGTCAGGGATTTAGAGTGAAGTAGGGGAAGGCAATGGCACCCCACTCCAGTACTCTTACCTGGAAATCCCATGGACGGAGGCGCCTGGTAGGCTGCAGTCCATGGGGTCGCTAGGAGTCAGACATGACTGAGCGAATTCACTTTCACTTTTCACTTTCATGCATTGGAGAAAGAAATGGCAATCCACTCCAGTGTTCTTGCCTGGAGAATCCCAGGGATGGGGGAGCCTGGTGGGCTGCCATCTCTGGGGTCACACAGAGTCGGACATGACTGAAGCGACTTAGCAGCAGGAGACAGACCAGACTATAAAGTTGGACTGTATATACAGTTGGACTATAAAGGAAGCTGAGTGCCAAAGAATTGATGCATTTGAACTCGTGTTGGAGAAGACTCTCGAGAGTCCCTTGGACTACAAGGAGATCCAACCAGTCTATCTTAAAGGAAATCAGTCCAGAATATTCATTGGAAGGACTGACGCTGAAGCTAAAACTCCAATACTTTGGCCACCTGATGTGAAGAACTGACTCCTTGGAAAAGACAATATGGAATGTATGGGAAATTCTGGGAAAGATTGAAGACAGGAGGAGAAGGGGACAAGAGAAGGTGAGATGGTTGGATGGCTTCACCGACTCAATGGACATGACTTTGAGTAAACCCTGGCAGTTGGTGATGGACAGGGAGGCCTGATGTGCTGCAGTCCATGGGGTCACAAAGAGTCGGACATGACTGAGCAACTGCACGGAACTGAGGAGACAGACGGACCTCTGGGCAGAGCAGCTGAAATTTGTTAAGTGGAGTAAATTGGAGTTTTGATTGCCCTAGACACTTCAAGGACAAAGTTAGTGGCAGGGGCTGACCTCTGCTGGAATAAAAAGAAAAGATGACTTATCTACCACTCAGGAGGTCAGGGAAACCTCGTTGACTGCACAGGTACAGAAAGACTTCTCAGGGGTCAAAAAAGTAGAAAGCATCATCCCATAAGTGTTGTTAAACCTCCCAGAAGCCTCTACACTGGAATTCATCTTGGCAAAAAGATGCACACACATATTGGGAAGCATCCTAGAGCAAGTCAAGCATGGAAAAGTAATGAGACAATTGGCTAATAGTAAAAATGATACAGAAGAACTGCCGTATATAAATGATTTAATCACCTCTTTATTGCACTTCCCCTCATCAGGGAGGATGGCACAACCTTTCTCTATGCATATGCATTTCTGCCTTGCTTCTGTCTTAAATAAATAAACTACTTATCTGTGTTCTCTCCCACACACTATGCTGTATCTCTGATAATAAACCTTGCACCTGTTTTTGAGAAATTCGTTTTTCAAACTGGGGCAAGAGTCAGGAAATTTTGCTTCTCGCCTCTAGTCCCTGGTGGGCTGGTGGCTTGGATTCCTGAGTGTCATCCAGACTGCTGCTGCTGCTGCTGCTGCTGAGTTGCTTCAGCCGTGTCTGACTCTGTGTGACCCTATAGATGGCAGCCCACCAGGCTCCCCCCTCCCTGGGATTCTCCAGGCAAGAACACTGGAGTGGGTTGCCATTTCCTTCTCCAACGCATGAAAGTGAAAAGTGAAAGTGAAGTCGCTCAGTTGTGCCCAACTCCTAGCAACCCTATGGACTGCAGCCCACCAAGCTCCTCTGTCCATGGGATTCTCCAGGCAAGAGTACTGGATTGGGTTAGCTATTTAGCATACCCTAACAATAAAACTATAAAGAATAAAGTAAATTGTCAAAAACTAATGAAATAAAAGGAAGGTCTGGAATAAGTGGAAGGAGGTCTTAGGTAAACTGTAGGATATGCTAGTGATCCAGGAAGGACTTTGATAAGGGTGTGTTGCCATTTCCTTCTCCAACGCATGAAAGTGAAAAGTGAAAGTGAAGTCGCTCAGTTGTGCCCAACTCCTAGCAACCCTATGGACTGCAGCCCACCAAGCTCCTCTGTCCATGGGATTCTCCAGGCAAGAGTACTGGATTGGGTTAGCTATTTAGCATACCCTAACAATAAAACTATAAAGAATAAAGTAAATTGTCAAAAACTAATGAAATAAAAGGAAGGTCTGGAATAAGTGGAAGGAGGTCTTAGGTAAACTGTAGGATATGCTAGTGATCCAGGAAGGACTTTGATAAGGGTGGGTTGTAAAATGATAAAACAGTCACAGATGGACTTCATCCAGGCTACCTAGGTGCAATTCCTGGGCGGGGAACTAAGATCTGGTTTCAGGACCGCTCATTGCTGTCACTCAGAGAACAAAAGGACAAATTACATTTTCTTTCTTAGTGACACCAAACATCCCATTGAGGAAATTAGGAATCATGGTTCTAAGCAGAGAATTTTGCCCAGTATAAAAGATGTTTCTGAACATTAGTTTCCTTTTTTTTTAAGAGTAATGTTTTGCAAAGAGTTCTGAAGTTGTTCAAGCTGATTGGAATACCTGAGTGAGCTGGTTCACAGATGAGCCAGGCAGCAGGATGGGAGCCTGTGGGATCAGGCGTCAGAGTCCTGCACCCACTGAGTTTGTTGTTGTTGTTCAGTTGCTCAGTCTTGCCCGACTCTTTGCAACCCCATGGACTGCAGCAGGCCAGGTTTTCCTGTCTTTCACCATCTCCCAGAAATTGATCAAACTCATGTCAAACTTAATGAAGTCAGTGATGCCATCCAACCATCTTATCCTCTGTCATCCCCTTCTCCTCCTGCCTTCAATGTTTCCCAGCATCAGGGTCTTTTCCAATGAGCCAATTCTTCCCATCAGATGGCCAAAATACTGGAGTTTCAGCTTCAGCATCAGTCCTTCCAGTGAATGTTCAGGACTGATTTCCTTTAAGATGGACTGGTTGGATATCCTTGCTGTCCAGGGGAATCTCAAGAGTCTTTTCTGGCATGACAGTTTGAAGGCATCACCTCTTCAGCACTCAGCCTTTTTTACTGTCCAGCCCTCACATCTGTACATGACTACTGGAAAAATCAGTATTTGACTATACGGACCTTTGTAGGCAAAATAGTGTCTCTGTTTTTTAATATGTTACCTAGTTTTGTCATTGCTTTTCTTCCAAGGAACAAGCGTCTTTTAATTTCATGGCTGCAGTCAGCATAAAGTTATTTTGGAGCCCCCAAAATAAAGTCTGTCACTGTTTCCATTGTTTCCCCATCTATTTTCCAAGAAGTGTTTGGACTAGATACCATGACCTTCATTTTTGAATGTTTAGTTTTAAGCCAGCTTTTTCATTCTCCTCTTTCACCTTCATCAAGATGTTCAATTCCTCTTCATTTCTGCCATTAAGATGGTGTTATCTACATATCTGAGGTTATTGCTATTTCAACTAGCAGTATTAATTCCAGCTTGTGCTTCATTTAGTGCAGCATTTCACATGATGTACTCTGCATAGAAGTTAAATAAGCAGGGTGAAAATATCAGCCTTGACATACCTCTTTCCCAATTTGGAACCAGTCCATTGTTTCATGTATCATTCTAACTGTTGCTTCTTGACCTGCATACAGGTTTCTCAGGAGGCAGGTGAGGCAGTCCAGTATTCCCATCTCTTTAAGAATGTTCCACAGTTGGTGGTGATCCACACAGTTAAAGGCTTTGGCATAGTCAATAAAGTAGAAGTAGACGTTTTTCTGGAACTCTCTTGCTTTTTCTGTGATCCAATGGATATTGGCTATTTGATTTCTGGTTCCTCTGCCTTTTCTAAATCCAGCAGGAACATCAGGGAGCTCATGGTTCACATACTGCTGAAGCCTCGCTCAAAGAATTTTGAGCATTACTTTACTAGCATGTGGGATGAGTGCACTTGTGCAGTAGTTTGAACATTCTTTGGCATTGCCCTTCTTTGGGATTGGAATGAAAACTTACATTTTCCAGTCCTGTGACCACTGCTGAGTTTCCCAAATTTGCTGCCATATGGAGTGCAGCCCTTTAACTGAGTTTGAAGAGTCACAAAGAAGCTGACTCTTGGGGTCACCACGCCTCCTTTCAACACACACACACACACACACACACACACACCTTGTGCTCAAGGGTGGTAGGAAAGCACCAGAGTTTCACACTCTCAAGGACTGTGGTGTCTGCCCAGTGACCTTTACACTGTAAGATCTCAGAGGGAGAACAGGATCCCAAAAAAGACTGAGAACAAAATTCTTACCAATTTGGCAGGAAAGGGGGTCAGATCTTGTTAAAATTTATTTAGAGAAACCAGAGCAATGTGATGTGTCCTATTTCTGAGCATTGTAATAGTTGTCAAGTCATAGCTAATATGAGTCAATTATGATACAATTTTAGAATTTGTGACAGAAATATCTAGATAGGGAATGCTTTAACTATACTAAAGACTTTTTATGTTATTTTACATGATATAAAATTAAACAGATTATTCATAGTTTTCCTTTAAAATTAACCAGCTACAGAAATCTAGATTTATTTTAAAATTATTGAAATAATGACCAATTTTCTACTTATCATCCATGCATGCTGCTTAGCCTCATAGCCATGTCCAACTCTTTGCAACCCCATGGACTATAACCTGCGAGGCCCTTCTGTCCATGGAATTCTCCAGGAAAGAGTACGGGACTGGGTAGCCCATTCCCTTCTCCAGGTAATCTTCCTGACCAGGATAAAATGCAGATTTATTATCCATATTCAAATACTAATATTTCACTTAAAAATAGACATATCAAATGAATAATCAAAGTATTAAGTAGAAATTATGGTTACCACATTTCTTTAGAATATTAATGATGTTTACATATAAATAACCCAATGTGACATGCTATTTTGCAAAGGGAGGAGACATCAAGTGGGGAGAGAATAAAAAAGTGAAAGGAAATAAGAAACAGCAAAACTGAAAAAGAAAAAATACAAATTAGCTGTAAAATGATATATTTAGGTAATTTTTAAAAAGCAATTACTTTCAGTTCCTCAAAGCACAGTCTTGAAACATATTTGTACTTTTATGGAAACAAAATTAAGTAGAAGATGTTAGTGACTTGTAGCATCTAGTATAGCTTTGGTGTTTTCAAACCTTCCTCTTTGCCACTCCCTCCCTAGTGTGCGTGTGTGTGCGTGCGTGCGTGCGTGCGTGTGTGTGTGTGTGTGTAATGGCAGAACATGCATCGAAGTCAATACCCATTTCTGTTCACCTAGGGTACCTTCTTGCCTAAACCCAATAATAAGAATAACTGACTGTCACTTGCAGGGTTAGTTGCTTCCCCAGATCTAAGACCAATTCCAAATTCAGACAAAAGGAGAATCAGTGTTTCAGCCTTCTAAGACTCATAGTCAAACTGCTCTGTTACTAGTCATGTGAGGACTTTTCAGACGATTAGAGTGAGTTTAACCTTCTTCTTCTTCTCTGCAGCCCTGGTTTGGAGACCTCCTTCTTAGCATAGTGTCTGTGTGACGTCAGAGGTCACTTGTTCATGAGGCCAGCCCTTACAGGATTCTTGATTTAAGCTGCTGCACTCACCTCTCTTCCTGAATATGACAATCTTATCATCCAGTGGCTAAAACTAAGAACTTTGTGTAATTCTTGAAGTGTTTATTTTCTTTATACTTAGAGTGTATACTTCTTTATACACCTAGTTTGCTTAGGACAGTCTCAGTTTATGTTTGTGTCCCTAGAAGAAATATTAAGATCCTTATTCAGTTTCAAGGTCTTATGGCTTTACCCAATTTCAATTCCATGGAATAGTCCTATACAACACATCAAAAATCCTACTGGCATTACTTTAAAAATATATTCAAAATATCTTAATATCTAGTATTCATTCATTTCTCTCCATTTCCAGCACATTATCATTGTCCACATTCTTCTTTCTTACTTGGATTATGGCAACAGCCTTTAAATTGGTCTTCCTACTTTTATAATTGCTCCAATTATATTCTACTCTCAGCCCAAGGCTTCCCTGGTGGTTGAGCTGGTAAAGAATCTGCCTGCAATGAGGGAGACCTGGGTTTGACCTCTGGGTTGGGAAGATCCCCTGGAGAAGGGAACGGCTATCCACTCCAGTATTCTGGCCTGGAGAATTCCTTGGACTGTATATACATGGGGTCACAGAGAGTCAGACATGATTGAGCCACTTTCCCTTTCACTCAGCACAGGAGAAAACTTATGTCACACCCTCATTACAACTTTCCAATAACTTTCCATCTAAGAATAAATCCCACCATCTTTTCATGCCTTATAGGGCTTGACATGATCCTACTTTTGCTTGTCTTCCATATTATGTGTTAACGTTTGTTTTACTCAAAATTTTTCCAAGTGCTGGACTTCATGCAGTGTTGTAGACATATTGAACTCAACTCCCATCTTTGCGATTTTAATCATTTTCCACTAGAACTCTCTTCCTCTGGTCATTGCATGAGTACAGCCCTGACTTCATTCAGAGGTCTTTCTCCACCCAGAAGTCAGCTCATTTTAGACACTTTCCTAGCTACATTTTTTTTTTTAAAGAAGCCACCTTTACTTAGGGCAGGAAACAGAAATAACAGTAGGTCTTTCAAGCAGAAAGAAATTTATTTTAAAAATTAGGAGCTGACAAAGTTAATAGATGGAAAAGAAATCAAGGTTTCAGCACAGCACCACTGACTTTGGGTCGCACCCCTGTAGAGGTCAGGAAATAGCTGATGCACTGTTACTTTCATGTTACTATACACCTGCCCTGAAGCAAGTATTAGACTGTGGACTCTGGTACCTAGGACGTGCTCACATCTACTTGTCTGGTAGTTGGTTCTGCAAGGTTCTCATTCATTGAGTGTTCCACATCTGTTCTAAGAACATCTTCCTGGTAGAACCCAAACCACTGTTTGGGAGCTGTGAAAAGGCAGTCTGGAGATGGATCTTCTTCTCTGAATCCTGGTAAAGTTATAAGGGAGGTGCAAGGCCTGGAGGAAAGCCAAGAGACAGCAGGCAGCACACACTCCCGTGGGCTTTGTCACACTCTCTTCTTGATTCTGCTTTATGTTTTTCCAAAGCACTTACCACTACCAAAAATATTCAATTGTCTCCTTGTTATTTTCTGTTTTTCCTAACAGAATCTAAATTCCAAGACAGGGATGAGAAAGATGCCTGTTGGCTCAGAGCACAGTACCTGAGATTCATGAGCAGAACATGAGCAGCCATAAAGGAATCAATCAATTTATATCTTCCTTGGACAGATAATCATAGTTAAAATGCTGGGAAAATAAAAAGGATGTTCCATTCCCTGTAGAAAGTCTTATTTGAGGAGGATTCCATTGGATAGGAAAAAGGGAGTCCATTAAAAGTCACAATTGGGGAGAAATTAAGTTTTAGCTTAACAATATTTTGTGGGGAATGAAAACAATCAATAAATTGTACTTTTTCAGTTATAACTAGAAATTATGTTTGCTTCTTTAGAAGAGAAAACCAAATGAGTATCTGATACTTGGAAGCAGCAGTAACTTTCCATTCTTTTTTCTGCCTCTCACTACTCTCCATGGGAGACTGATCTGAATGATATGACTGAAATTGTGTGCTGGCTTAGCCTGATCCCCTCACTCCCCAGAGTTGACTGCTGGCAGCCTAGATGCTAAAAGCCAACTGGGACAACCTCTGCCCCTGCAGGGGTAGCCTGCTATTATCAAGATGTTCTATCATCAAGGAGTTAAGTTCAATTCATGTGCAAAGAAATAGGAAAGTATTTTGACCTCATGGGTGAAACTATGCTCTTCAATAATCAAGCAGATTTTCTTTATACTTACTGTCTCCTGTGTCTGCTACAGTAATTTTCAACCTTTAGATACATATTGAAATTACCTAAGAGCTTTCAATATTCTGATGCTGGGTCACTTCCAGAGATGCTGATTTAATTGTTTTATGGTGCAGACTTGAGCACTGGGATGTTTAAAAGCCCCCAAGTGGTCCTAATAATAAGCCAAGGCTACATGTGATTACTTTGTGGCAAGGAATGTTAATCAATGTCTTCAAAACCCAACACAACACAAGTGAAATTTGATTGAATTGTGTCCCTCAAAAATATTGAAATCCTAACTCCTGGTACCTGTGAATGTGACCTTATGTAGAATCTTTATGATGTAACCAAGTTAAAAAGGGGCCTTTGAGTGGGTAATACAATCTGAGTGATGTCTGTAAGAGGAAGGATACAGAGAAGAGTGTACCGTGTGAAGATGAAGCAGATGCGGGCTCATATTGCCACAGTCTGAGAAGTGCCTGGAGCTAGGAAAAGCTGAAAGAAGTCAGGAAGGATACTCTACAAGAGCTTTCTGGGTGGACTTCTAGCTCTAGAACTGAAAAAAATACATTTCTTTTATTTTAAGCTATGTAGCTTGTAGTACACTGTTATGGCAGCCTTGAGACACTAATCCATGTTACTTGAAAGGTCTTCTTCAAAATGCATTTCAAAGACTAGAAAATGCTAAGACATCTTAGAATTTCAAGTGCAGCCTTGAAACCGGCTTTGGGATGCTGATAAGCTCCTTATTAAGTTCATGTAGTCAAAGCTACAGTTTTTCCAGTAGTTATGTGCAAGTGTGAAAATTGGACCATAAAGAAAACTGAATGCCAAAGAGTTGATGCTTTTGAACTGTGGTGTTGGAGAAGACTTTTAAGAGTCCCTTGGACTGCAAGGAGATCCNAGTTCATGTAGTCAAAGCTACAGTTTTTCCAGTAGTTATGTGCAAGTGTGAAAATTGGACCATAAAGAAAACTGAATGCCAAAGAGTTGATGCTTTTGAACTGTGGTGTTGGAGAAGACTTTTAAGAGTCCCTTGGACTGCAAGGAGATCCAACCAGTCAATCCTAAATGAAATCAATCCTGAATGTGCATTGGAAAAACTGATGCTAAAGTTGAAGATCCGATATTTTGGCCACCAGATGTGAAAAGCCAACTCACTGGAAAAGACTCTGATGCTGGGAAAAATTGAAGGCAAAAGGAGGAGGGGATGACAGAGGATGAGATGGCTAGATAGCATCACCAACTCAATGGACATGAATTTAAGCAATCTCCAGGAGATAGTGGAGGACATAAGAGCCTGAGGTGGTGCAGTCCATGGGATTTCAAAATGTTGGACACAGCTGAACAACAGCAAGCTCATCATTAGCCAGAGCCCTATTGTTATCTAGATTCTGCTATAGTCATTCTTCAGAGATCACAGTTACAGAATCCCCTGGACACTCATTTAAGGAGTGTGTCATTCTGAATCACTCGCAAGAAGGGACTCTTAAAAATGTTCTCAATTAGATGGCAGAGGAGTAAGACAGGGAGATCAACTGCCTCCCCACAAATATATCAAAAATTCACTGGAATATGGAACAATTCCTACTGAACACAACTTCTGAACAATAGCAGAAGACCCCAAACTTCCAAAAACTTTCACAAGTCAACCTCCTTAGAATGAGGTAGGACAAAAGATAAAGACACAGAAAGTATTTCAAGAAGGGGATTCATGCCTTTAGTGGGGGAGGGAGTCATGAAGGAGAAGTTTCCATGCGCTAGGAAACCACCTCACAGGAGGGGCCAAGGGGGAGCTATGGAGCCTCAGAGTGCATCTTGCTCTGAGTCGGAGCTCAGAGCGCAAAACACAAAGTTCACTGCAAAAATCACCAGAGGGTGGGGACAGGTTGCTGAGTGAAACTAGAAGGGGATTCATGCCTTTAGTGGGGGAGGGAGTCATGAAGGAGAAGTTTCCATGCGCTAGGAAACCACCTCACAGGAGGGGCCAAGGGGGAGCTATGGAGCCTCAGAGTGCATCTTGCTCTGAGTCGGAGCTCAGAGCGCAAAACACAAAGTTCACTGCAAAAATCACCAGAGGGTGGGGACAGGTTGCTGAGTGAAACAGCTAGCAAGCCTCTGTCTTTATTAGAGGGTGGAGGTGGCAAGAGGCTCCAACAAAGATCCCTGGGAGAGGCTGGGGGCTGCTGGCCATGAGGACATGCTGAGAAGGCTACTTTGACCCAGCTGTAGAATTAGGTGTGACTGCAGCTGCCAAACCCAGGGAAGGTGCCTGAGGTGGTGGACAAAACCTTGCTGATGTGGTCCTGATGCAAGAGGTGGCACTACCACCAGAGTGTGAGCAGGCACAGGTTATTGCCCATACCATGCTGGGGGCTTAAACAGCATGGCTCCTCACAGGGAGCCGTGAATTGGGTAATCTTCCTCTGGAGAGCTCATGACCACCTCAAGCTGTAACAACATCCAACAGGTCTCTGTTCCCCCAGGCACTCCCTGGTGCATCCCAGTTGTAGCTGCCCATTTTGAAACTCCAGGCCAAACCTCCATAGTTGGTAAACTATGGCCCAGCAGCCAATTCAGTCCAATACCTGTTTTTGTAAATACTAAAATTTTATTGGGACACAGCCATGCCCATTCATATATTTATTGTTTTTGACAGCTGCAATGTCAGAGATGAGTAGTTGTAATAGATACCAAATCTCCTGAAAAGCCTAAAATAGTTACTATCTGATCCTTTATGGAAATAAGGAGTTCATGATCTGAGCCACAGTCAGCTCCTGGTCTTGTTTTTGTTGACTATATAGAGCTTCTCCATCTTTGGCTGCAAAGAATATAATCAATCTGACTTTGGTGTTGACCATCTGGTGATGTTCATGTGTAGAATCTTCTCTTGTGTTGTTGGAAGAGGGTGTTTTCTATGACCAGTGCATTTTCTTG
>SJYX01008885.1:119952-134406 GCA_006410675.1 Oreotragus oreotragus
TTTCCTTCTCCAATGCATGAAAGTGAAAAGTGAAAGTGAAGTTGCTCAGTCATGTCTGACCCTTAGCAACCCCATGGACTGCAGCCTACCAGGCTCCTCCATCCATGGGATTTTCCAGGCAAGAGTATTGGAGTGGGGTGTCATTGCCTTCTCTGAAGATGGGCACTAACATATGTTATATTTATATAGTTTATTTTTTCAAATTTAAAAAATTGCATTTATGAGATATGAGAAAGCTGTAACATGAACTTTCCTCAAAAGTAATATTCTTTAGAAACACTATTCCCTTTGGAAGCATATTTGCTAACAGCATCCATACAGTGTGGTTTATACTTTATATTGCTGAACCATCTCAGAAGGTCTTGTTTTCATAAATGTCGTGTAAATGAGAGGCTATATAAGCAATGTATAATCTGTCAGGTAGGTTTTGTTTTAACATGCATGCATACATGCTAAATTGATTTAGTCATGTCTGACTCTTTGTGACCCCCTGGACTGTAGCGTGCAGGCTCCTCTGTCCATGGAATTCTCCAGGCATGAATACTGGAGTGAGTTGTTATGCCTCCTCCTGAGGATCTTCCCAACCCAGGAATCCTTCCCGCATCTTCTGCGTCTCCTGCATTGGCAGGTGGGTCCTTTACCGCTAGCATCACCACATAGTCTGGCCTAATAACGTTTTTGAGAAGGAAATGGCAAACCACTTCAGTATTCTTGCCTGGAGAATCCCATGGACTTTTGGTCGCAAAGAGCTGGACACAACTGAAATGACTTAACAATAGCAGTTTTGAATTTATCAGTGTTGTAGTATGCTTACATCTGTTACTCTAATTTAAAATTACCTTTAAAAATATACTAACATTTCTTTTATTTTCTTGTAATTTTCAGACATGAACATGCAGCTAGGTTGTTTTAAACTTGCATTGATGAAGTAACGCTGTTTACTTCAGGCTTTAACATGTCTATGAAGATTGAACATATACTGTTTCTTGTTATTGGAAAGCACATAGGTGTAGGATGTATTCAATGCTATGGAGTCAGTTGTAGAAATAGTCACAAGAATTACTTAGTCATTGACATGAATTAATGACAATATCATCAAAAAATTTTTTTTAATTAAATTGAACATGAATGCCATTTCTTCCTTTCCTTGGATTTTGGCATAGAAGCAATGTATAGTGAAAAAGCATAGATGTTAGGACTATGAGATTTGGGTTCAAATCTTAGCTCTCAATTTTATTACTTAGATTAGCTTAGGCAATTTGTTAATTTTAGTGTCCTCATCTGCAAATGGAGCTAAGACTATTTAAATCATTGGAACTACATAAGATGGCAAATAGAAAGTGTCTACGACAGCAAAGGCCCTCAGTGTTGTTACTCTTGGAGTGGTCTCTCATCTCAGCACTCTCTAAAGCTTGGTGCCATCATTATTCTGGCCCCACCTTGGCTATTTAACTCTTCCTCCTGCTGCATGTCCCAGGGCCATGTGACCCATGATATGCTTGGCTGGGAATGCTGGGCCCAGGGTTTCACTGCTCACCTTTGCACATCTGGCACAGTGCAGTGTCTGATGTGTTATAAACAATCAGATATAATATAATATATATTATGCAAGAATATATAATAAATATATTTATATTGCTTATAAAGATATAGTTGCATATATAGTATTTTATAAAATATTTATTAATATATGATATATTATAAATATAGCCTCATTTAGTATATATTATATAATAGAATAAATATAATGCAATATAAACATAGTGTCATATTATATAAAAAATATAGTATAATTAAAATATATAATAAATATTTAATGCATAATATAAATGTAATATAATTTATAAATATATTGATAAAACAATAAATTTTTGTTTATTGAATAAACCTCTCAAGAAATTTTCCATTTTTGCCTAGGCTGCTTGACGTTAAGTTACTATATTTTTCAAATGAAGGACCCCTGGAAAATGTAGACATTAATACTTAGAAGTGGGCTATGTTTTTAAATGTTCAGTCATACCACTGTGCTGAGGGAAGGGGAGACAGTGAATTTCAGTATTGGAGTCTGCTAAGTTGTCCATCCTTGATATGTGTTAGTGAAGCTGCTGTTTAAATTGGAGCTTTCCAGGAGATGTGTTAGACTATATATTTTCATGTGAGACTATGGGAATATGTAAGCTAGTCTTGACCATTGAAGAGCTTCAGGAAAGACCAACTTTACTCCAGGGTCAATATAACCATCCTAAGGTAGATGGGGGAACACAAAGCAAATGCATAGGTCTGAGCAGAGGAGACTTGTTTTAGTCTGTAACTAAAAGTGCAAGACAACACAGCTTCAGATAGTCATGTGTCACTTCTCACGCTATTCTGCCTAGACAATTTTATCCACACATTTGGCCTCAGTTAATAGCTAGATGTTAAGATAGTCTTATTTTTAGCTTTGATTTACTCTCTGAGCTTAAGGTCTATATAAAAAATAAATTAACTTTTTTTTTTCACCTGAACTTCCAAAAGTACTGAAAATTGAACATGTCCACAAGTGAACTCATGACTCTTTCTTCCCTTTTGACTCAGTGGCTCACTCTCCGACCTGTTCTTATCTCATAATGTGGCACCAGTTTTCATGCAATTGTGTGTGCTACAAGACAAGCTTTTATCCTTACTGTCTCCTCTTTTTCACCACTGTGTTAGTTTTCTGTTGCTGTCATACCATGTTGCCAAGGTTATTTTATTGCCTCACAGTTGTGTAGGTAGAGATCTGGTATCATGTGAATTCTCTATTCAGGGGCTCAGTGAGTTTAAACAAGGCAGCATCCAGGTCTCTGGTTCTCCGGGTTCCCTTCTAAACTCACAATTGTTGGCAGAGTAGTCACTGAGCCAAAGTTTGTGTGTCTGACACAGAGGGATGGCAAACAAAATAAAATATCCGAGTCTGGAGCATAAAAAGTTTATTGCAAAGGTCAAGCAAGGAGAATGGGCAGCTCATGCTCAAAATTTCCCAATGGCTATTGAGAAAGACTTTTATAGGTGAAAGTGAGACAAAGAAGAATTCTTAAGAGAATAATGCAAAGTAATAGAGGAAAACAATAGAATGGGAAAGACTGGAGATCTCTTCAAGAAAATTAGAGATACCAAGGGAACATATCATGCAACGATGGGAACGATAAAGGACTAAAATGGTATGGACCTAACAGAAGCAGAAGATGTTAAGNTAGAGGAAAACAATAGAATGGGAAAGACTGGAGATCTCTTCAAGAAAATTAGAGATACCAAGGGAACATATCATGCAACGATGGGAACGATAAAGGACTAAAATGGTATGGACCTAACAGAAGCAGAAGATGTTAAGAACAGGTGGCAAGATTACACAAAAGAACTGTTAAAAATAGGTCTTCATGACCTGGACAACCACAGTAGTGGACTCACTCACCTAGAGCCAGATATCCTGGAATGTGAAGTCAAGTGGGTCTTAAGAAGCTTTACAAGAAACAAAGCTGGTGCAGGAGATGGAATTTCAGCTGAGCTATTTCAAATCCTATAAGATAATGCTATTAAAGTGATGGATTCAATATGCCGGCAGATTTGGAAAATTCAGTGGTGACAGGACTGGAAAAGGTCAGTTTTCATTTCAATCCCAAGATGGGAAATACTGTTCAAACTAATGCACAGTTGCGCTCATTTCCCATACTAGCAAGCCAATGTTCAAAATCCTTTAAGCTAAGCTTCAACAGTATGTGAACTGAGAACTTCCAGATGTTCAAGCTGCATTTAGAAAAGGCATAGAAACCAGAAATCAATTTGTCAACAGCCACTGGATCAATCAAAAAGCAAAAGAATTCCAGAAAAAAAAGACATCTACTTCTGCTTTATTGACTATTCTAAAGCCTTTGAGTGTGTTCAGTTCAGTCACTCGGTCATGTCCAGTTCTTTGCAATCCCAAAGCAGCACACCAGGCTTCCCTGTCCATCACCAACTCCCAGAACTTGCTAAAACTCATGTCCATCAAGTTGGTGATGCCATTCAAACACGTCAACCTCTGTCGTCCCCTTCTCCTCCTGCCTTCATCAGGGTCTTTTCGGATCAGGCAGTTCTTTGCATCAGGTGGTGAAAGTATTGGAGCTACAGCTTCAGCATCAGTCCTTCTAATAAATATTCAGGAGTGATTTCCTTTGGGATTGACTGGTTTGATCTCCTAACAGTCCAGGGACTCTCAAGAGTCCTCTCCAACACCACAGTTCAAAAGCATCAATTCTTCGGGTCTCAGCTTTCTTTATGATACAACTCTCACATTCATAGCTTAGACTAGATGGACCCTTGTCAGCAAAGTAATGTCTCTACTTTTTAATATGCTATCTGGGTTGGTCATAGCTTTTCTTCCAAGGAGCAAGTGTCTTTTATGGGTTTGATCACCATCACCTGTGATTTTGGAGCCCAAGAAAATAAAGTCTGTCACTGTTTCCATGGTTTCCACGTCTATTTGCCATGAAGTGATAGGTCCGGATGCCATGATCTTAGTTTTTTGAATGTTGAATTTTAAGCCAGCTTTTTCACTCTCCTCTTTCACTTTCCTCAAGAAGCTCTTCAGTTCTTCTTCATTCTGTGCCATAAGGGGGGTGTCATCTGCATATCTGAGGTTATTGAAGTTTCTGCCAGCAATCTTGATTCCAGCTTGTGCTTCCTCCATCCTGGCATTTCATATGCTGTTAAATGAGCAGGGTGACAGTATACAGCCTTGATGTACTCCTTTCCCGATTTAAAACAGTCCATTGTTCCATGTCCAGTTCTAACTATTGCTTCTTGACCTCATACAGATTTCTCAGGAAGAAGGCAAGGTGGTTTGCTATTTCCATCTCTTTAAGAATTTTCCAGTTTGTTATGATCCACACAGTCAAAGGCTTTGGCATAGTCAATAAAGCAGAAGTAGATGTTTTTCTTGAACTCTTTTGCTTTTTCGATGATCTGGTGAATCATCCAGTGGATGTTGGCATTTGATCTCTGGTTCCTCTGCCTTTTCTAAAACCAGCTTGAGCATCTGGAAGTTCTCAGTTTACATACTGTTGAAGTCTGGCTTGGAGAAGTTTGAGCATTAGTTTGCTAGCATGTGAGATGAGTGCAATTGTGCTGTAGTTTGAGCGTTCTTTAGCATCATCCCTCTTTGAGTTTGGAATGAAAACAGAACTTTTCCAGTCCTGTGGCCACTGTTGTGTTTTCCAAATTTGCTGGCATATTGAGTGCAGAACTTTCAAAGGATCATCTTTTAAGATTTGAATAGTTCAGCCGGAATTTCATTACCTCCACTAGCTTTGTAGTGATGTTTCCTAAGACCCACTTGACTTCAGACTCCAGGATGTCTGGCTCTAGGTGAGTGATAACACCATCGAGGTTATCTGGGTCATGAATACCCTTTTTGTATAGTTCTTCTGTGTATTCTTGCCTCCTTTTCTTAATATCTTCTGCTCCTGTTAGGTCTATGCCATTTCTGTCTTCTATTGTGCCCATCATTACATGAAATATTCCCTGGTATCTATAATTTCCTTGAAGAGATCTCTAGTCTTTCCCACTCTATTGTTTTCCTCTATTTCTTTGCATTTATCACTGAAGAATGCTTTCTTATCTTTCCTTGCTATTCCTTAGAACTTTGCATTCAGATGGGTATATCTTTCCTTTTCTCCTTTACTTTGAGCTTCTCTTCTTTTCTCAGCTATTTGTAAGCCTTCTTCAGGCAATTAGTTTGCCTTTTTGCATTTGTTTTTCTTGGGTATGGTCTCTATCACTGCCTCCTGTACAGTGTCACAGATCTCTTTCCACAGTTCTTCAGGCATTCTGTCAGATCCGATCCCTTGAATCTATTTGTCATTTCTACTGTATAATCGTAAGGGATTTGATTTAGATCATACCTGAATGGTCTAGCGGTTTTCCCTACTTTCTTCAATTTAAGTCTGACTTTGGCAATAAGGAGTTCATGATCTGAACTCCTGGTCTTGTTTTTGCTGACTGTATAGAGCTTCTCCATCTTTGGCTGTGAAGAATATAATATAATCAGTATGATTTCAGTATTGACCATCTGGTGATGTCCATGTGTAGAATCTTCTCTTGTGTTGTTGGCAGATGGTGTTTGTTATGACCAATACGTTCTCTTGGTAAAACTGTTAGTCTTTGTCCTCCTTCATTTTGCACTCCAAGGCCAAACTTGACTGTTACTGTTACTCCAGGTATTTCTTTACTTCCTCCTTTTGCATTCCAGTCCCCTATGATGAAAAGGACTTTTTTTTTTTTTTAATTTGTAGATCACAACAACCTGTGGAAAATTCTTAAAGAGATGGGAATATCAGACCAGCTTATCTGCCTCCTGAGAAACCTGTATATAGGACAAGAAGCAACATTTAGAACTAGACATGGAACAATGGACTGCTTCAAAACTGGGAAAACATTACATCAGGCTGTATATTGTCATCCTGCTTATTTAACTTATATGCAGAGTACATCATGCAACATGCTGGGCTGGATGAAACCCAAGCTGAAATCAAGATTGCTGGTAGAAATATCAATAACCTCAGATATGCAGATGACAACACCTTTATGGCAGGAAGTGAAAAAGAGCTAAAGAACCTTTTGATGAAAGTGAAAGAGGAAAGTGAAAAAGCTGGCTTAAAACTCAACATTCAAAGAATGAAGATCATGGCACCTAGTCCCATCATTTCATGGCAAATAGATGGGAAAATCATGGAAATAGTGTCAAACTTTATTTTCTTGGGCTTCAAAACCACTACAGATGGTGACCAAAGGCATGAAATTAAGATGCTTGCTGCTTTGAAGAAAAATCTATGACAAACCTAGAGAACACATTAGAAAGCAGAGACATTATTTTGCCAACAAAGGTCCATCTAATCAAAGTGATGGTTTCTCCAGTAGTCATGTATGGATGAGAGAGTTGGACTATAAAGAAAGCTGAGTGCTGAAGAATTTATGCTTTTGAACTGTGGTGTTGAAGAAAACTCTTGAGAGTCCCTTAGACTGTAAGGAGATCCAACCAGTCCATCCTAAAGGAGATCAGTCCTGGGTGTTCATTGGAAGGACTGATGTTGAAGCTGAAAACCCCAATATTTTGGCCACCTGATGCAAAGAANGCTGAAGAATTTATGCTTTTGAACTGTGGTGTTGAAGAAAACTCTTGAGAGTCCCTTAGACTGTAAGGAGATCCAACCAGTCCATCCTAAAGGAGATCAGTCCTGGGTGTTCATTGGAAGGACTGATGTTGAAGCTGAAAACCCCAATATTTTGGCCACCTGATGCAAAGAACTGACTCATTTGAAAAGACCCTGGTGCTGGGAAAGATTGAAGGGAGGAGGAGAAGGGGACAACAGAGGATGAGGTGGTTGGATGGTATCACCGACTCAATGGACATGAGTTTGAGTAAGCTCTGAGAGTTGATGATGGATAGGGAAGCCTGGCATGCTTCAGTCCATAGGGTCACAAAGAGTCAGACACAACTGAGCTACTGAACTGAAATGATTATGATTTATCACAGGATATTGAATACAGTTCCTTGTACCATACAGTAGGGTCTCCTTGCTTATCTGTCATATAGACAAGAGCCAGTGAGACCCATTTCTGAAATTCTGACCTCTAGAACTATAACACAATACATTTTTATTGTTTTAAAACACTAAATTTCTGAAAATCTGTTACAGCAACAACTGGGACACTAATATACCTGTTTTTATGAAAGCAACATTTTGAGTCTGTATGTTCTTATGGTCTGTAAAGTGTGAAGTGTTAATCATTCAGTAATGTCTGACTCTTTGCAAGATCATGGACTGTGGCTCACCAGGTGCTTCTGTCCATTAGATTCTCCAGGAAAGAACACTGGAGTGCTTTGTCACTCTTTATCCACTTATGGCCTTACATTACTTAAAAAAAAATAATAATAATAATAAATGAGTCAGGAAATTAGAAAACAGGGCATATATGAAAGTGTTAATCATTCAGTAATGTCTGACTCTTTGCAAGATCATGGACTGTGGCTCACCAGGTGCTTCTGTCCATTAGATTCTCCAGGAAAGAACACTGGAGTGCTTTGTCACTCTTTATCCACTTATGGCCTTACATTACTTAAAAAAAAATAATAATAATAATAAATGAGTCAGGAAATTAGAAAACAGGGCATATATGAATATGTAATCACTGAGGGGAAGGTATAATCTACTGATAATATTTTGTTCTAGAAACTGTACAGGCTTTGGAGTGACCCAGATGTTTGAAGGTGATTTTCTTTACTTACTAGTCATGTGACCTTAGGAAAGTTGCTTGAGCCTCAGCTTTCTTTTCTTGAATTGCGAAGTTTTCTAACCATGAAAATGAAGTGAAAGTGTTTCAGTCATGACTGATCTTTTTGACCCCATAAACTGTAACCTGCCAGGTTCCTCTGTCCATTAAATTCTCCAGACAAGCATACTGGAGTGGGTAACCATTCCCTTCTCCAGGGGATCTTCCTGACTCAGAGATTAAACATGGATCTCTTGCATTACAGGCAGACTCTTTACCATCTGAGCCATTGGGAAGGATTTAGCTGATGGCCATGAAGTGTGCAGAAGGTAACGGGCACATAGGAGATGCCTCATTACTTTTATTTACTGCTGGTTTTGTAAACTGTATCTTCATGAAATTCTGATCACACTTAAGTATGAAAAGCAAGAGAATTGTTAAATACTTGAAATTTTGGTTGGTTTAAACACTAATAGATTCATTTACAAAGTCCAAGGAAAATAGCAAAAAACAGGTGGCTAGTTTAAAAGTTTCCAGGAGATGAACAGCTGCTGAAGCTGGAGGATGTACAACATAGAAGATAAAGAGAAGAACCAAACCATTGGGGAAAAGAGAACTGAAACACTCATAAGGCATTCAAAAACCTTCCTTATGTAAACAACTAGAATTGCCTAAATGTAAATGTTTCTGAAGAGCTGGAAACAATAACGATGACCTGAGTTTAAAGACAAGTATTTCAAAGAGTTAGGAAAAACCAGTTAGTACTTCAAACTAGCCTGTTGTTTTTCTGGGTGAAATTAGGTTCATTTTCAAAGTTGGGAAATAGAAGAATACAGCATCAGGAGCTTTATAGGTGGAAACAAGGGGCTAGGGGTGGAGGAGTTGGTTCAGTAACAGTGTTGTCAAACAACTACATGATAGACTCAAAACCATGGAGGAAGAGAGAGAATGCAAACTTTAAATTGTTTGGCTGGAAAGAGCTTTGATGTTCAACCTTGAAAATGGTGTGGCAAGAAAGAAATAATATGGCAACCAAGTAGGACCCTATGGGGCCTTCAGGAAACAGACCTCTTCCCCTTTGCTCTGCTTTAGCTCCTCTCTGAAGTACCTAGATTATAGTACCTGATGAACATTTCCTGAGTTATAACTCAGATGCAGATGCCAGAGTCCCCACCAAATGGAAGAAATTAACACCTCCTCTTAGGAGTCTGGCCAGAACCAGAAACATTTGCAATAGCATAACTTCCTTTTTTACTCACCTCATTATCAACCAATCAGAGAATCGTTCATGACATGATAAATACTCAGGGATACGACTCCCTTGCTCAGCCTTTAAAAAGGCTTTGCTAAAACCCATCAGGTTGTCCAGGCTTTTTGAGCACTGTCTGCTTCAAACTCCTTGTATATTACCGTACAGTAAACACTGAATTTCTCTTCAGCACAACCCAGCAAGTTTGATTGTCAGTAGACTTGTTTTGCTGCATATGGATGAGCAGACTCAAGTTGGTTTGGCAACAACATCATGGACTTTGAGGTTTCTTGTAATCTCAAGGACAGACTGGGGGGGATTAAGCAGGCTCAAGGGCAATATTTGATGAGATCCTTAGAATATTTCAAGAAAAATTTTAAAATGGGAATTCTATAGTTTCTTGGCATATTCTAAGAAATTGTCTAGGAATCAATATTAATAAGGTCAAAATAAAAATTATTCAGTTGTTTCCCCTAATAGACTCCTCTTAGATCCCTAGTGGCTCAGACAGTAAAGAATCTTCCTGCAGAGCAGGAGACACAGGTTTGACCCCTGGATGGGGAGAATCCCCCAGAAAAGGGAATGGCAACACACTCTAGTATTCTGCCTGGAGAATTCCATGGACAGAGGAGCCTGGGATCGCAAAGAGTTGGACACGACTGACTGACTAACGTTGTCACACTAGATCTTTTACACTGTGTGCCTACAACCTATTTTTAGAATTTAACTATTTTCCTTCTCCATCTGCATGGTTTTAACTATATTTGTTCTATGTGCATCTAGCCCTTTGGCCTTAGTTATTTTTGCTATAGAAAGTTTGACCTAGAATAGGCAGATCAGCTTTTATATTTTTGAATATAGATTGTAAAAAAATTAGTTGTAGAGATATGGGATCATACCATGTGGATGGGAGAAATAAAATAAAGTGGATCAGAGGGATAGGGAGAGATAGAGAAAGAAGAGAGGGAGATAAATAATCTAGGGCAAAGAAAAATGAAGCATATTAGATGAAAGAAGTAGAAATTAAATATAAAAGACTGAGCAATCCCAGTTCCATTTCCATCTTCTGGGGTTTCTTTATCCCTTTTCCTAGACCTTATGAACACTTGTTTGTTCAGCTGCTCAGTCATGTCTGATTCTTTTTCACACCATAGAGGCAATACAGCAGGCATCCCTGTCTTTCACTATTTACCAGAGTTTGCTCAAACTCATGCCATCCAAACATCTCATCCTTTGTCTCCTCCTTCTCCTCCTGCCTTCAATCTTTCACAGCAACAGAGTCTTTTCCAATGAGTTGGCTCTTGGCATCAGGTGGCCAAAGTTTTAAAGTTTCAGTTTCAGCATCAGTCCTTCCAACGAGTATTCAAGATTGATTTCCTTTAGGATTGACTGGTTTGATAGTCTCCTTGCTGTCCAAGGGACTCTCAAGAGTCTTCTCCAGCACTACAGTTTAAAAGCATAAATTTTTCAGCACTTAGCTTTCTTTATTGTCCAACACTCACATCTGTACATGACTACTGGAAAAACTACAGCTTTAACTATAAGAAACTTTGTCTGCAAAGTGGTATCTCTGCTTTTTAATATACTGTTGATGTTCATCATAACTTTACTTCCAAGCAGCAAGCGTCTTTTAATTTCAAGCCTTCAGTCACTGTCCACAGTGATTTTGGAGCCCAAGAAAATAAAGTCTCTTACTGTTTCTATTTTTTCCCCATCTATTTGCCATAGAGTGATGGTACCAAATGCCATGGTCTTTTTTCTGAATGTTGATTTTTAAGCTAGCTTCTTCATGCTCCTCTTTTACCTTCATCAAGAGGCTCTTTAGTTTCTCTTTGTTTTCTGCCATTAAGCTGGTATCATCTGCATTTGTGAGGTTATTGATGATTCTCCCAGAAGTCTTGATTCCAGCTTGTGATACATCCAACCCAGCATTTTGCATAATGTACTCTGCATATAAGTTAAATAAGCGGGGTGACAATATACAGCCTTGACGTACTCCTTTCCCAATTTAAAACAAGTCCATTGTTCCATGTCTAGTTCAAATTCTTGCTTCTTGACCTGCATACAGGTTTCCCAGGTAGCAAATAAAGTGGTTGGGCATTCCCATCTCTTTAAGAATTCCCATCTCTTTAAGTTTGTTGTGATCCACACAGTCAAGGGCTTTGGAATAGTCAATGAAGGGTAAGTAGATGTTTTTCTGGAATTCCTTTGCTTTTTTTCTGTAATTCAACAGCTGTCGGCAATTTGACCTCTGGTTCCTCTGCCTTTTCTAAATTCAGCTTGAACCTCTGGAAGTTCTGAGTTCACATACTTTTGAAGTCTAACTTGGAGGATTTTGAGCATTACTTTGCTAGCATGTGAAATGAGCACAATTGTGCATTAGTTTGAGCATTCTTTGGGATTTCTTGTCTTTGGGATTAAAATGAAAATTGACCTTTTCCAGTCCTATAGCCACTGCTGAGTTTTTCAAACTTGCTGGCATATTGAATGCAGAACTTTAACAGCATTATCTTTTAAGATGTGAACTAGCTCAGCTGGAATTCCATCACCTCCACTAGCTTTGTTCATAGTAATGCTTCCTATGACCCACTTGACTTCACACGCCAAGATTTCTGGCTCTAGGTGAGTGATCAAACCATCATGATTATCTGGGTCATGTAGATCTTTTTTACACAGTTTTTCCAGATATTCTTGCCTCCTCTTCTTCATATCTTCTGCTTCTGTTAGGTCCATACCATTACTGTTCTTTATTGTGCCCATCTTTGCATGAAACATTCCCTTGATATCTCTCATTTTCTTGAAGAGGTCATTATAGTAAATCCTGGTTTTTCCATTTGTTACTTGCAATAATGAAGTAACATTCATTCACTTCACAAACAATTATGAAGCTCTTATGTGTGCTAAATATTCTGCTTTTGTTGGGGACAGAGATCCTTGCCTTCAGAAGTACAACCACCATGAGAGAAAATAAAGTTCTCATTGGGAATGATGTGTGGGAGACATTAATTCACAGAATTCAAAGAGCATGGTTTATATTTGTGCCTAATCAGAAATTTAAGAAGAAGAAATACTTCTGTTTTCTTATGTTTTATCTGACTAGCAGATAATTATTCTGATGTTATGGTTTGAGTTACAAGAGAAAAAGGCATATCTAATTTGTATTCCAGAGACAGCAATGAAATGATGACCTGCAGCAATAAATCACTAAAACATTTTATACTTTTCAAGGGACATTGTGTATCTCTGAACAACAAGTGCTAATTAAGAAAGAGAGAGGGAGGGTTCTGACAGCCTGTGGGAGCAGAGGTTTAAGCAAGAAAACTATGGAAGCAAGACTGGAAAATAGAAAGCCTTCTGTGCTAGGCTTTAATGGGTTTGAATTTTATTCTTAAAGCAGAGTAAAATTACATAAATGACCATAGAGTAGAAAAAACGTCTAAGGTCAGTTAGGTCAGGATATCTCAGGTGATGTAAACCTTGGGACTGGAAAAGTGCTTAGAAGGCTCATATTTTCTGTGGGTGCCAGTAATGAGACCAAGAACTTGTACTTATTGTGATGATGTTTTCCAGTCATATTCTCTAGGAATTAATTTCAAAAGGGAAGGGGAGCAGATAATGACAGGATACAGTTGCTGAGTCAATAAAGGTGATGGCCTTCAAGGCACTGTCTTTGTCAAACCTGAGGGAAGCTAATACCTGGTCTCTGAAACAGTTCTAATTAGATGCTATATAGACTTCAAAGTGGCCAACGTTATTTAACCCTATCAATTTTCAGTAGCTATTCCTTATTGTTCAAAAATAGAACAGGGATTATAAGCTTCTTAAAATAAAGCCTAGAAGAAAGAGGATTTAACAAAATTGGAAAGGATGAGAAAACTGGATCATCTTAGATTCCCAAACTAAAATAAAGAGGAAATTAGCAAGAATGAACCAGTAGCCAGAAATAAGGTAGAAAAGGTAAATACCAACACCACCGAAGGATAGAGAAACCATGGATGATTCTCCAAATGTGTGAATTCTTGATTTGATGGAACACAAATTTCTAAACTACAAATATGAATTGGTCATTCTCCATCTTACAAAGATTATGTTGACTTATGCAACACTCAGAAAGAGTTGATTTACCACTTTTCTTCTTTGATTGTTTTCATCCCTATTTAATCATCATTTAAAAAATTTTGCTTGCAAATCTATGCAATCTTTCTTGGCTGAATTCATGCCAAACTTCTCCCAATTTCAAAAAACTGGCTGTACTGTCTGAAGGAAAACATTTTTGTCCATTTGAAATTTGAATTACAGAATTCATTTTGATTGCCACACAGGTAAGGACTCAATTCAACCAGGTATCATTAAATAGAGTAACATGCTTCTCTCAACTGCGGATTAACCCAGTAGAAGCAGGGATCCCTCTCACATTCATTTATTGTCATCTGCAAATAAAGCACTAGAATGCTTTGGAAGTCATCTTCTGAAGTGATGATTCACATTGGTAGAGTGTCTGAAAGTTCCCAGAACAGTGGCATCATCTGCAGAAACAGTAGCAGAATGGGGCACGTGGTTTAAGAAGTTCTCTTTCTCAATTACAGGAGAAAAACTATTAAAAATTCCAACATATGGAGGCTGAACAACACACTTCTGAATAACCAACAAATCACAGAAGAAATCAAAAAAGAAATCAAAATATGCATAGAAATGATTGAAAATGAAAGCACAACAACCCAAAACCTGTGGGACACTATAATAGCAGTAAGAGAAAAGTTCATAGCAATACAGGCATACCTCAGGAAACAAGGAAAAAGTCAAATAAATAACCTAACTCTACACCTAAAGCAACTAGAAAAGGAAGAAATGGAGAACCCCAGCGTTAGTAGAAGGAAAGAAATCTTAAAAATTAGGGCAGAAATAAATGCAAAAGAAACAAAAGAGACCATAGCAAAAAT
>SJYX01008885.1:153951-170059 GCA_006410675.1 Oreotragus oreotragus
CATTCCAAGGCCAAATTTGCCTGTTACTCCAGGTGTTTCTTGACTTCCTACTTTAGCATTCCAGTCCCCTATAATGAAAAGGACATCTTTTTTGGGTGTTAGTTCTAAAAGGTCTTGTAGGTCTTCATAAAACCGTTCAACTTCAGCTTCTTCAGCATTACTGGTTGGGGCATAGACTTGGATAACTGTGATATTGAATGGTTTGCCTTGGAAACGAACAGAGATCATTCTGTCATTTTTGAGATTGCATCCAAGTACTGCATTTCGGACTTTTTTGTTGACCACGATGGCTACTCCATTTCTTCTGAGGGATTCCTGCCCGCAGTAGTAGATATAATGGTCATCTGAGTTAAATTCACCCATTCCAGTCCATTTTAGTTCGCTGATTCCTAGAATGGAGAAGGGAATGGCAAGCCACTTCAGTATTCTTGCCTTGAGAACCCCATGAACAGTATGAAAAGGCAAAATGATAGGATATCAAAAGAGAATCTCCCCAGGTTGTTAGGTGCCCAATATGCTACTGGAGATCAGTGGAGAAATAACTCCAGAAATAATGAAGGGATGGAGCCAAAGCAAAAACAATACCCAGTTGTGCATGTGACTGGTGATAGAAGCAAGATCCGATGCTGTAAAGAGCAATATTGCATAGGAACCTGGAATGTCAGGTCCATGAATCAAGGCAAATTGAAAGTGGTCAGTCTTCTAGTCAACCCTTTAGTCATAAATGAAACCAATTAAAAGAGAAAAAAATTCAGGCTAATCTCTTGAAAAATTTTAAGCTTTTGAAAAAGGCTGGATATTTCATTAGCATGGTTACTTCAAGGCTAAAAATCATAGTTGACTGTTTGAATCTAATTCATTTAAGAGTAATCATATTCTGAGCATAATGGCTTCTAAACAATTCTTTAGGATGAGATAAAAACTCAATTTGAGGGCAAAAACTATTCTGCTTCTATTTTAATTTTAATTAAAGGATATGGAAACCACAGTAATAGGTTTTTATCAACTTAAATAGCTGAACCAGACTGTTATTAAAATTTAAAAATTCAGACTAACAATGTAAATGAAAATGTGATTGAGCTCTGAATTGATTTTTAGTTATACATAATTAATAAGATTTTAAGACTCTGAAAAAATTCATGGCAGACTGCTCACTAAGAAACAAAAGAGAATTTATCCTTTGTGACATTTAAAAATGAGCCCCAGGCAAGATATAATTAGTTTACTTGTAACTATTTTTAATGATAAAAATTTATTAATATTATCTGAGAATACAGGAAAAAAGATAGCAGATTTCTTTATGGGAAAGAAAAAATAATCTGTTTCCTGCAACAGCTCGTTAGCAACAGTAGAGAAAAATTTTCTAGAAATCCAAAGAAAACAAGTATGAGCCAAGGATATTAAATCTAGCCAAGCTCTTTTTGATGTTTCAAGACTACAGAAAGACAATGCAGGCTGCAAACATATAAATAAAATTTAAGGATTGCTTCATACATGTGCACTTTATGAGGGATCTACTAAAGGACAAATTTCATTAGTTCTCAAAATGACTGGGGAAACTTCTCCCAGAGAACTGAATACATTTAATAACAATTCTAAGATTAAAACAATGTTAGGGATATGGGTGAAAAATAATATGCAAATATTTTGAATTATGACACAGCAAGGTAACACAACTAAGAGGATGAAAAACGCAAGAAGAATGGGAGAGTAGAAAGCTCTCATTGATGGCGTTGCACCTCCTAACTTCTCTGCATAGTTGGGAGAAGCACAAGAAAGGAAAATAAATATTATGAACATCAAAGACAGTTATTTGTATATAAATGTTACCCCTAGAACAAAAACATAAGCCTTCTTACAATTGACTAGCATGAATCACTGCTACCAGTTATCTAATCCAACTAATTTAGGTGTTGCTGTGAAAGGAATTTGCATCTCTGATTTAAGTCCCAACTCAGGTGATTTTAAGGTATAAAAAGGGAGATTCTGTCAGAGGAGTCTGATCTAACCAGGACAGTTTTCTGAAAACAGAATCAGGCCATCGCTGCACTCAGAGGCTCCCCACAGCTCACTGCTGACAGTCTGGTGAGGATTTCCTCTTCCTGACTGCCTGCACTGTGCAATGGACTTGTTTAGCCAACACAAATAATTGAATGAGTCAACTTCTTGTAATAAATATTTCTCTCTACCTATCTATATACTTATCTTTTAATCCATCTCTGTTTAGGTATATGCATACATGTGTGCATAAGTATATGTGTGTATCTATAGGCAGATACATGTATGTATGTGTATATATACACATACACATGCATCTCTTTCTCTGGAAAATGGAATTAGCAAAGAGAATACATCAGCATATTTTTATACAAAGTAGAGTTTATTCCAAGAAGATACAAATAATTTAATATTGATTTACATTAATATAACTCATCCTATCTAGACACCTAAGAAGAAAGTCATATGACCTTTTTCACAATTGCTGAAAAACCCTTCAACAAAGTTCAATTCCTATTTCTAATAGTAACACTTATTTATAGAAACTGATGAATAACTCCTTACTTTGATATGCTTCAATCTCAAAGCTAAACCACCACACTCTCAAAGCTAAACCACCACACTCTGAAAGCTAAACCAATGTTGGAAAAAAGACACTTTTAATGTCAGGAATAAGGAAAGAATATTTACTTTCTTCATTACTCTTTGCTGTTATGTTGGAGTATTGGTTGATACAAAATGACAAGAGACAACAGTTACGTGTTTAGAAATTGAAACATGAAAGTACAGTTTGTAAATAACATGATCGTGCACCTGAAAAACTCAACAGGATCAATGTTAAAGCTTATACAGATAATAAGAGAATGCAGTAAAGGAGCAAGATAAAAAACTGACCCAAAAATTGTAATAGCTTTCATATGTGTTAATAATAGCCAGTTAAAAAATATCACGGAAGAGTAGATTGCATTTACAGTAATTATAGAACTACAAAATACTTGAGAATAAACAAACAGTGGCAAAACCTGCCCAAGGAGTACTTAGCAACACACATCAGAAATATAAAAGTAGATTTAAAAAATGTAAAGATCCTTATGTAGATTAGCTTGTCACCAACAAGTTATTTCTTTTTTCACTTATAGACAAGTTTACTTTAAAGTTCGTGTGGGAAATCAAACATGCAAGAATAGCTAAGGCCATCTATTAAAACACATTAAAAGCTTCTCTAATTAAAACAGTGTTGAAAGGATGTAAACAGACAAAATAATAGAGTGAAATAGAAAAGCATGTCCAGATACTCATGGACATTTAGTTTATGGTAAAGGAAGTATCTCAAATTCCTCAGGAAAATAGATTTGAAAATAAATGCTGTTAATACACCAGTAGTCATCAGGAGAAAAGGTAAAGATTAGATTCTATAACTCACACGATACACTGAAATAAACTCTGTAATAACTTTTATATTTGGAGAGCCATTCAAACTATGACTCAGCATATAGAAGTAATAAAAGAAAAAGTTGGGGCTTCCCTGGCGGCACAGCAGTAAAGAATCCACCTGCCAATGACGGAGACACAGGTTTGATCCCTGGCTCGGGAAGATCCCATGTGCCACGGAGCAGCTAAGCCTGTGCGCTGTAAATGCTGAGCCTGTGGTCTAGAGCCTGGGAACCACAATTCCTGAGCTTGGGTGCCACAACTACTGAAGCTTGTGTGCCCTAGAGCCTGGACTCCACAACAGGAAGTCACCACACTGAGAAGCCCTTTCATCACAACTAGAGAGTAGCCCCCTCTCACCACAGCTAGAGAAAAGCCTGCACAGCAACAAAGACCCAGCACGGCCAAAAGTAAATAAATACATAAAATTTTTTTAAAAAGAAAAAAATTTATAGATTCAACTGTACAAAATAAGAAAAACACTTGATTGTTGACAACAAAACAAAGCAAAATATAGCCAAAATAAAATGGAAAGTATATTTGCAATTTTATAACTTATATCACAGATAGATGGCTAACCTTTATATATTGAAAATATTTACTAATATTTTCAATGTATAAGAATAGGAAGAAGGAAAAGACCAAAAACCAAATTAACAAATGGGCAAAAACCATAAACAGACAGAACATGGGAAAGCATAAACAAGTGTTTCTTAAATATACAAAAAGAACCTCAGCTTTGCTCAGAGTAAAAAATATACAAATTAAAGCTACACAGATATCATTTTTTTCACATATAATACTGACAAACAAAAATGACTTATCAACTCACTGTGAACTCAAGATTATGAAGAAATAGGCACTCTCACATTTTATTTCTCTGCATCTACCTTGAAGATTTGGCTCCACAAATACAAGATAACATATACACAAAATTACTTACTGCAGCATCAATTAAAATAACAAATGATTAACAACACAAATATCCATCCATCAAAAGGAGTTTGATTAAATGAACTGTGGCACAATCTCATAATGGGGAATTCTTTGGAGCTTAAAAAAAAGGAGAGAAAAATTTCTATGATCTTATAGATAGTGATGTTCATGACACATTGTTAAGTGAAAAATAATTCAAGGAGCAGAGGATATAGTTCAGTTCAGTTCAGTCGCTCAGTCTTGTCCATAGTTAGTGTGACTGATTTTGGTAAGAGAGAAGGGGAAATAAGAATATCTATTTATTTACCATATAATTATTAATCATTCATTTTTCAAAATGAAAAATAGGGAGGGTAAACCAGAATCTAGTGCAGTACCTAATGAAGAAAATGCTACCTATGAGAGGATGAAAGGAAGGAGTGGAGGGGGAGGGGCGCAGAATGAGAGTCTGGGTTCTTATTAGTTCTGCTCTAACAAGACGTATCATTCCCCTAAATTATTTGAATGTACAAAATTGCATAATAAAATCCAAAGGAAAACACAAGGTTAGAGACACAAAACTCAAAAAATCATCAGTGACATTAAAAAAGGTAGGAATCCAATAAAGGTGATAAACATGTAAAATGTTTAAGAAATAGATAAATATTATAGTAAACATGGTACTCTATCATGAAACAGACCTAAAGTTGCCATGTGAAAGTGGCTGTCAGCAGGGTTGCAGCATGTGAATTACTGTGAGATGGGGGAGGAGGTGGAGAAGAAAAGTTGTGACAGCAAATGTGAATGACGGGGCTTGCAACACACAGCCTCAGTCATAAGCTGAGGCTGCAAGTGGATGTTTCAGGTCTGTGTATGTTTGCTTATATGGATTCTTACTTCTCCAGGGTCAACTGGATGAGGTTTCCTGTTGATGCACTGTGTGTGTGTGTGTGTGTGTGTGTGTGTGTGTTCACGCACTCAGTCGTGTCTTACTCTTTGTGACCACATGGACTCTAGCCCACCAGGCTCCCCTGTCCATAGAATTTTCCAGGCAAGAATATTGGAGCATATTGCCTTTCCCTCTCCAGGACGTCTTCCCAACTGAGGAACTGAACCTGCATCTCTTAAGTCTCCACGTGTGCTCACGCACTCAGTCGTGTCTTACTCTTTGTGACCACATGGACTCTAGCCCACCAGGCTCCCCTGTCCATAGAATTTTCCAGGCAAGAATATTGGAGCATATTGCCTTTCCCTCTCCAGGACGTCTTCCCAACTGAGGAACTGAACCTGCATCTCTTAAGTCTCCTGCGTTGGCCAACAGATTCTTTATCAGTTGAGCCGTCTGGGAAGCCCCATATTGTGTATAAGCAAAGTCAATTTTACATCATGCTAGTTTATATAAAAGCATTCCAGTCCCCTATAATGAAAAGGACATCTTTTTTGGGTGTTAGTTCTAAAAGGTCTTGTAGGTCTTCATAAAACCGTTCAACTTCAGCTTCTTCAGCATTACTGGTTGGGGCATAGACTTGGATAACTGTGATATTGAATGGTTTGCCTTGGAAACGAACAGAGATCATTCTGTCATTTTTGAGATTGCATCCAAGTACTGCATTTCGGACTTTTTTGTTGACCACGATGGCTACTCCATTTCTTCTGAGGGATTCCTGCCCGCAGTAGTAGATATAATGGTCATCTGAGTTAAATTCACCCATTCCAGTCCATTTTAGTTCGCTGATTCCTAGAATGGAGAAGGGAATGGCAAGCCACTTCAGTATTCTTGCCTTGAGAACCCCATGAACAGTATGAAAAGGCAAAATGATAGGATATCAAAAGAGAATCTCCCCAGGTTGTTAGGTGCCCAATATGCTACTGGAGATCAGTGGAGAAATAACTCCAGAAATAATGAAGGGATGGAGCCAAAGCAAAAACAATACCCAGTTGTGCATGTGACTGGTGATAGAAGCAAGATCCGATGCTGTAAAGAGCAATATTGCATAGGAACCTGGAATGTCAGGTCCATGAATCAAGGCAAATTGAAAGTGGTCAGTCTTCTAGTCAACCCTTTAGTCATAAATGAAACCAATTAAAAGAGAAAAAAATTCAGGCTAATCTCTTGAAAAATTTTAAGCTTTTGAAAAAGGCTGGATATTTCATTAGCATGGTTACTTCAAGGCTAAAAATCATAGTTGACTGTTTGAATCTAATTCATTTAAGAGTAATCATATTCTGAGCATAATGGCTTCTAAACAATTCTTTAGGATGAGATAAAAACTCAATTTGAGGGCAAAAACTATTCTGCTTCTATTTTAATTTTAATTAAAGGATATGGAAACCACAGTAATAGGTTTTTATCAACTTAAATAGCTGAACCAGACTGTTATTAAAATTTAAAAATTCAGACTAACAATGTAAATGAAAATGTGATTGAGCTCTGAATTGATTTTTAGTTATACATAATTAATAAGATTTTAAGACTCTGAAAAAATTCATGGCAGACTGCTCACTAAGAAACAAAAGAGAATTTATCCTTTGTGACATTTAAAAATGAGCCCCAGGCAAGATATAATTAGTTTACTTGTAACTATTTTTAATGATAAAAATTTATTAATATTATCTGAGAATACAGGAAAAAAGATAGCAGATTTCTTTATGGGAAAGAAAAAATAATCTGTTTCCTGCAACAGCTCGTTAGCAACAGTAGAGAAAAATTTTCTAGAAATCCAAAGAAAACAAGTATGAGCCAAGGATATTAAATCTAGCCAAGCTCTTTTTGATGTTTCAAGACTACAGAAAGACAATGCAGGCTGCAAACATATAAATAAAATTTAAGGATTGCTTCATACATGTGCACTTTATGAGGGATCTACTAAAGGACAAATTTCATTAGTTCTCAAAATGACTGGGGAAACTTCTCCCAGAGAACTGAATACATTTAATAACAATTCTAAGATTAAAACAATGTTAGGGATATGGGTGAAAAATAATATGCAAATATTTTGAATTATGACACAGCAAGGTAACACAACTAAGAGGATGAAAAACGCAAGAAGAATGGGAGAGTAGAAAGCTCTCATTGATGGCGTTGCACCTCCTAACTTCTCTGCATAGTTGGGAGAAGCACAAGAAAGGAAAATAAATATTATGAACATCAAAGACAGTTATTTGTATATAAATGTTACCCCTAGAACAAAAACATAAGCCTTCTTACAATTGACTAGCATGAATCACTGCTACCAGTTATCTAATCCAACTAATTTAGGTGTTGCTGTGAAAGGAATTTGCATCTCTGATTTAAGTCCCAACTCAGGTGATTTTAAGGTATAAAAAGGGAGATTCTGTCAGAGGAGTCTGATCTAACCAGGACAGTTTTCTGAAAACAGAATCAGGCCATCGCTGCACTCAGAGGCTCCCCACAGCTCACTGCTGACAGTCTGGTGAGGATTTCCTCTTCCTGACTGCCTGCACTGTGCAATGGACTTGTTTAGCCAACACAAATAATTGAATGAGTCAACTTCTTGTAATAAATATTTCTCTCTACCTATCTATATACTTATCTTTTAATCCATCTCTGTTTAGGTATATGCATACATGTGTGCATAAGTATATGTGTGTATCTATAGGCAGATACATGTATGTATGTGTATATATACACATACACATGCATCTCTTTCTCTGGAAAATGGAATTAGCAAAGAGAATACATCAGCATATTTTTATACAAAGTAGAGTTTATTCCAAGAAGATACAAATAATTTAATATTGATTTACATTAATATAACTCATCCTATCTAGACACCTAAGAAGAAAGTCATATGACCTTTTTCACAATTGCTGAAAAACCCTTCAACAAAGTTCAATTCCTATTTCTAATAGTAACACTTATTTATAGAAACTGATGAATAACTCCTTACTTTGATATGCTTCAATCTCAAAGCTAAACCACCACACTCTCAAAGCTAAACCACCACACTCTGAAAGCTAAACCAATGTTGGAAAAAAGACACTTTTAATGTCAGGAATAAGGAAAGAATATTTACTTTCTTCATTACTCTTTGCTGTTATGTTGGAGTATTGGTTGATACAAAATGACAAGAGACAACAGTTACGTGTTTAGAAATTGAAACATGAAAGTACAGTTTGTAAATAACATGATCGTGCACCTGAAAAACTCAACAGGATCAATGTTAAAGCTTATACAGATAATAAGAGAATGCAGTAAAGGAGCAAGATAAAAAACTGACCCAAAAATTGTAATAGCTTTCATATGTGTTAATAATAGCCAGTTAAAAAATATCACGGAAGAGTAGATTGCATTTACAGTAATTATAGAACTACAAAATACTTGAGAATAAACAAACAGTGGCAAAACCTGCCCAAGGAGTACTTAGCAACACACATCAGAAATATAAAAGTAGATTTAAAAAATGTAAAGATCCTTATGTAGATTAGCTTGTCACCAACAAGTTATTTCTTTTTTCACTTATAGACAAGTTTACTTTAAAGTTCGTGTGGGAAATCAAACATGCAAGAATAGCTAAGGCCATCTATTAAAACACATTAAAAGCTTCTCTAATTAAAACAGTGTTGAAAGGATGTAAACAGACAAAATAATAGAGTGAAATAGAAAAGCATGTCCAGATACTCATGGACATTTAGTTTATGGTAAAGGAAGTATCTCAAATTCCTCAGGAAAATAGATTTGAAAATAAATGCTGTTAATACACCAGTAGTCATCAGGAGAAAAGGTAAAGATTAGATTCTATAACTCACACGATACACTGAAATAAACTCTGTAATAACTTTTATATTTGGAGAGCCATTCAAACTATGACTCAGCATATAGAAGTAATAAAAGAAAAAGTTGGGGCTTCCCTGGCGGCACAGCAGTAAAGAATCCACCTGCCAATGACGGAGACACAGGTTTGATCCCTGGCTCGGGAAGATCCCATGTGCCACGGAGCAGCTAAGCCTGTGCGCTGTAAATGCTGAGCCTGTGGTCTAGAGCCTGGGAACCACAATTCCTGAGCTTGGGTGCCACAACTACTGAAGCTTGTGTGCCCTAGAGCCTGGACTCCACAACAGGAAGTCACCACACTGAGAAGCCCTTTCATCACAACTAGAGAGTAGCCCCCTCTCACCACAGCTAGAGAAAAGCCTGCACAGCAACAAAGACCCAGCACGGCCAAAAGTAAATAAATACATAAAATTTTTTTAAAAAGAAAAAAATTTATAGATTCAACTGTACAAAATAAGAAAAACACTTGATTGTTGACAACAAAACAAAGCAAAATATAGCCAAAATAAAATGGAAGGTATATTTGCAATTTTATAACTTATATCACAGATAGATGGCTAACCTTTATATATTGAAAATATTTACTAATATTTTCAATGTATAAGAATAGGAAGGAGGAAAAGACCAAAAACCAAATTAACAAATGGGCAAAAACCATAAACAGACAGAACATGGGAAAGCATAAACAAGTGTTTCTTAAATATACAAAAAGAACCTCAGCTTTGCTCAGAGTAAGAAATATACAAATTAAAGCTACATTTTTTTCACATATAATACTGACAAACAAAAATGACTTATCAACTCACTGTGAACTCAAGATTATGAAGAAATAGGCACTCTCACATTTTATTTCTCTGCATCTACCTTGAAGATTCGGCTCCACAAATACAAGATAACATATACACAAAATTACTTACTGCAGCATCAATTAAAATAACAAATGATTAACAACACAAATATCCATCCATCAAAAGGAGGTTGATTAAATGAACTGTGGCACAATCTCATAATGGGGAATTCTTTGGAGCTTAAAAAAGAGGAGAGAAAAATTTCTATGATCTTATAGATAGTGATGTTCATAACACATTGTTAAGTGAAAAATAATTCAAGGAGCAGAGGATATAGTTCAGTTCAGTTCAGTCGCTCAGTCTTGCCCATAGTTAGTGTGACTGATTTTGGTAAGAGAGAAGGGGAAAAAAAAATATCTATTTATTCACCATATAATTATTAATTATTCATTTTTCAAAATGAAAAATAGGGAGGGTAAACCAGAATCTAGTACAGTACCTAATGAAGAAAATGCTACCTATGAGAGGATGAAAGGAAGGAGCGGAGGGGGAGGGGCGCAGAATGAGAGTCTGGGTTCTTATTAGTTCTGTTCTAACAAGACGTATCATTCCCCTAAATCATTTGAATGTACAAAATTGCATAATAAAATCCAAAGGAAAACACAAGGTTAGAGACACAAAACTAAAAAAATCATCAGTGACATATTAAAAAAAGTAGGAATCCAATAAAGGTGATAAACATGTAAAATGTTTAAGAAATAGATAAATATTAGTAAACATGGTACTTTATCATGAAACAGACCTAAAGTTGCCATGTGAAAGTGGCTGTCAGCAGGGTTGCAGCATGTGAGTTACTGTGAGATGGGGGAGGAGGTGGAGAAGAAAAGTTGTGACAGCAAATGTGGATGACGGGGCTTGCAACACACAGCCTCAGTCATAAGCTGAGGCTGCAAGTGGATGTTTCAGGTCTGTGTATGTTTGCTTATATGGATTCTTACTTCTCCAGGGTCAACTGGATGAGGTTTCCTGTTGATGCACTGTGTGTGTGTGTGTGTGTGTGTGTGTGTGTGTGTGTACATGTGCTCACGCACTCAGTCGTGTCTTACTCTTTGTGACCACATGAACTGTAGCCCACCAGGCTCCCCTGTCCATAGAATTTTCCAGGCAAGAATACTGGAGCATATTGCCTTTCCCTCTCCAGGACGTCTTCCCAACTGAGGAACTGAACCTGCATCTCATAAGTCTCCTGTGTTGGCCAACAGGTTCTTTATCAGCTGAGCCGTCTGGGAAGCCCCATATTGTGTATAAGCAAAGTCAATTTTACATCATGCTAGTTTATATAAATGGTGTCTTCGCAAACAAACATTACGCTGTTTTCACTCTTAAATAATGCACATGCAAAGATGAATTTGTATCCAACAAGGATGGAAGACCCCCCTAAAGTNTTTAAGTAAAATGGAAGAACAGAACATTAAGCAATCAGTTATTTAAGGTTGCATACATAGGTAATTAAAAAAATATGGGCTTAAAACTCAACATTCAAAAACTAAGATCATGGCATCCAGTCCACACTTCATGGCAACTACATGGGGAAAAAAATGGAAACAGTACAGACTTTATTTTCTTGGGCTCCAAAATCACCACAGCTGGTTACTGCAATCATGAAATTCAAAGAGGCTTACTCCTTGGAAGAAAAGTCATGACAAACCTAGATCTAGATAGTATATTAAAAACTAGAGACATCACTTTGCTGAAAAAGGTCCATAGAGTCAAAGCTATGGTTTTTCAAGTAGTCATGTATGAATGTGAAAGCTGGACCATAAAGAAGTCTAAGTGGTGAAGAACTGATGCTTTCAAATTGTGGTGTTGGAGAGTACTCTTCAGAGTCCCTCAGACTGCAAGGAAATCAAATAAGTCAATTATAAAGAAATAAACTCTGAATACTCATTGGAAGGACTGGTGCTGAAGTTGAAGCTCCTAGACTTTGGCCACCTGATGCAAAGAACTGACTCATTGGAAAAGACCCTGATGCTGGGAAAGATTGAAGGCAGGAGAAGGGGAAAACAAAGGATGAGATGGTTGGATAGCTTCACCAACACAATGGACATGAGTTTGAGCAAATTCCAGGAGATAGTGAAGGACAGGGATGCCTGATGTGCTGCAGTCCATGGGGTCACAAAGAGTTGAACATGACTTAATGACTAGAAAACAACAACAACAAAAAGATAGGTAGTATCAGATGATAAAACTACATTGAAAAAATTAAAAATTATAAACACAAAGTCAAAAGAATTGTTACTTCTGGAGAGAAACAAGAAAATGGAATTGAAGAGGACTGTGTAGAAAACTTCAGAAGACAGGGTGCTTTATGTATACATATATTTATATAAAAGCTTATCAGTTCACTTCACTGGCTCACTTGAGTCTGGCTCTTTGTGATCACATGGACTGCAGCACGCCAGGCTTCCCTGTCCATCACCAACTCCTGGAGCTTGCTCAAACTCATGTCCATTGGGTCAGTGATAACACCCAACTATCTCATGCTCTGTCAATCCCTTCTCTTCCTGCCTTCAGTCTTTCCCAGCATCAGGGTCTTTTCTAAGGAGTCAGTACTTTTTATTCAGTGCCCAAAGTATTGGAGCTTCAGCTTCAGTATCAGTCCTTCCAATGAATATTAAGGATTGATTTCCTTTAGAATTGAGTTATTTGATTTCCTTGAAGTCCAAGAGACTCTCAAGAGTCTTCTCCAACACCATAGTTCAAAAGCACCAATTCTTCAGTGGTCATCTTTCTTTATAGTCCAACTCTCACATCCATACATGACTCCTGAAAAAATCATAGCTTTGACTATACAGACCTTTGTCAACAAAGTAATGTCTCAGCTTTTTCATGCTATCTAAGTTTGTCATAGCTATTCTTCCAAGGAGCAAGTGTCTTTTAATTTCATGGCTGCAGTAACCATCTGCAGTTATTTTGGAATGCAAAAATATAAAGTTTGTTGCTGTTTCCATTTTTTCCCCCCATCTATTTGCCATGAGATGATGGGACTGGATGCCATGATCTTAGTTTTTTGAATGTTGAGTTAAGCCAGATTTTTCACTCTCCTCTTTCACTTTCATCAAGAGGCTCTTTAATTCCTCTTTGGTTTCTGCCATAAGTGTGGTGTCATCTGTATATCAGAGGTTATTGATACTTTTCCTGGCAATTTGAGTCCAGCTTGTGCTTCATTCAGCCCACCATCTCTCATGATGTACTCTGCACATAAGTTAAATAAGCAGGGTGACCATATACAGCCTTGACATAATCCTTTCCCAGTGTTCCATGTCCAGTTCTAACAGTTGCCTCTTGTCCTGCATACAGATTTCTCAGGAGGCAGGTAAGGTGATCTGATGTTCCCATTTCTTTAGGAATTTTCCACAGTTTTTTTTGTGATCCACATAGTTAAAGGTTTTAGCATAATCAATGAAGCAAAAGTAGATGTTTTTCTGGAATTCTCACTTTTTCTATGATGCAACGGATGTTGGCAATTTGATCTCTGATTCCTTTGCCTTTTCTAAATCCAGATTGAACATCAGGAATTTCTCAGTTCATGTACTAGCCTAGCTTGGAGAATTCTCAGCATTACTTGTGTGAGATGAGTAAAATTGTGAAGTAGTTTGAACATTCTTTGGCATTGCCTTTCTTTTGATTGGAATGAAAACTGACCTTTTCCAGTCCTGTGGCCACTGCTGAGTTTTCCAAATTTGCTGGTGTGTTGAGTGCAGCACTTTCACAGTATCGTTTTTAAGGATTTGAAATAGCTCAACTGGAATTCCATCATCTCCACTAGCTTTGTTCGTAGTGATGCTTCCTAAGGCCCACCTGACCTCACACTCTAGGATGTCTGACTCCAGATGAGTGATCACACCACTGTGGCTATCTGGGTTATTAAGATCTTTGTTGTATAGTTCATCTGTTTATTCTTGTCACCTCTTTTTAATATCTTCTGCTTCTATTATGTCCATACTGTTTCCATCTTTTACTGTGCCCATATTTGCATGAAATGTTCCTTTGGTATCTCTAATTTTCTTGAAGGGATCTTCTATTGTTTTCCTCTATTTCTTTGTATTGTTCACTGAGGAAAGCTTTCTTATCTCTCCTTGCTATTCTTTGGAACTCTGCATTCTGATAGATATATCTTCCCTTTTATCCTTTACCTTTTGCTTTTCTTGTTTTCTCAGCTACTTGTAAGGCCTCCTCAGACAACCACTTTGCTTTTTGCATTTCTTTTTCTTCGTGATGGTTTTGATCACCACCTCTTGTACAATGTCACGAACCTCCATCCATAGTTCTTCAGGCACTTTGTCTATCAGATCTAATCTCTTGAATCTATTTGTCACTTCCACTGTATAATCATAAGGAATTTATTTTAGGTCATACCTGAATGGTCTAGTGGCTTTCCCTACTTTCTTCAGTTTATGTCTGGATATTGTAATACGGTGTTCATGATCTGAGCCACAGTCAGCTCCTAGTCTTGTTTTTGGTGACTGTATAGAGCTTCTCCATCTTTGACTGCAAAGAATACAATCAATATGATTTCGGTATTGACCATCTGGTGATGTCCATGTGTAGGATTGTCATTTGTATTGTTGGAAGAGGGTGTTTGCTATGACCAGTTCATTCTCTTGGCAAAACTTTATTAGCCTTTGCCTTGCTTCAGTTTGTACGCCAAGGCCAAACTTGCTTGTTACTCTGGGTATCTCCTGACTTTTGCATTCCAGTACCCTAGGATGAAAAGGACATCTTTTTAGCTGTTAGTTCTAGAAGGACTTGTAGGTCACCATAGAACCATTCAACTTCAGCTTCTTTGGCATTGGTGATTGGAGCATAGACTTGGATCACTGCGCTATTGAATGGTTGACTTGGAAATGAACAGAGATCATTCTGTCACTTTTGAAATTGCACCCAAGCACTGCATTTTTTGACTCTTTTGTTGACTATGTGGGCTACTCCATTTCTTCTGAGGGATTCTTGCCCACGATAGTAGATATAATAGTCATCTGAATTAAATTAACCTATTCCTGTCCATTTTGGTTCACTGATTCCTAAAATGTCAATATTGACTCTTGTCATCTCCTGTTTGACCAGTTCCAATTGAGCTTGATTCATGGACCTAGCATTCCAGGTTCCTATACAGTATTGTTCTTTACAGCATCAGACTTTACTTCCATCATCAGTCACATCCACAACTGGGCATTGTTTTGCATATATGAATATATAGATATAGTTCTTAGGCTGGATAGTAATTATATGTCTGCTTCTTGTATATCATGTGAAAGCATAAGTTCTAATTTCTGTTTTACTAGAGAAAAATCCACTCTAATTGCCTGTAATTAATAGACCACACAAACACAAATTTGTGGTTGCTATGAAAATTCATATTGGCTTCTTTATAAATAAGCACATGTCAGGGTCAGTGAACAAGAAGCAGAAGGTTTCAGGGCAGTTTCTGAGGATCTCTGGAGTTGGGCAAGTCCACCACTTTTAACACCAGGAAAGAGGGCATGATAATTGGGATATCATAGAAGAAAAATGTCACAGTTTGTCCTCATACCATTGCCTTTCTTCTGTTCTCAACCCAAGATGAGTCAGAAGACTCAGAGCAAATGGAGGAATGATAGTGGAAGCTGGAGGGGGCATTGGGGAAAGGAGGAGCCACAGAAAGGACCCATCCCTTTCCCTTCTCTTTGCTGAGAGGGACAGGCCAGAGGAAAAAGAATATTCAATTAAAAGAATTTGTGGTTGATTTTATTTTTAATGCTAAAAGGAGGATGTTCTTAGAGGTAAAGTGACCTCATATCATTGCAGTTTACAAGAGTGAATTCCTGATCAATTGGCCAAAAGGGAATATCTGACTGCATTAGTTTAGAGACTGCCATAACAAAATACCACAGACTGGGTGGCTTAAACAACAGATGTTTATTTTTTTTCCACAGTTCTGGAAGCTGAAAATGCAATGCTTTGACCACCTCATTTGAAAAGACCCTGATCTGGGAAAGATTGAAGGCGGGAGGAGGAGGGGATGACAGAGGATGAGATGGCTGGATGGCATCACCGACTCATGTGAGTTTGAGTAAACTGCAGGAGTTGGTGATGGACAGGGAGGCCTGGCATGCTGCAGTCCATGGGGTCGCAGAGTCAG
>SJYX01008885.1:175043-196717 GCA_006410675.1 Oreotragus oreotragus
GGTTTCCCAGGTGGTGCTAGTGGTTGAAATTTTATTGGATTTTGAACCAACATTATATTTGGCTACATTATTGAACCATCTTGTATGTTTCAATAACTTGGGAAATAGCTGAAATTTACTGAAGAATAAAACTCTTTAACTTGCCTGGTGGATATGAAACTTGTTTCAGAGCAAATCTCTAGCAAATATCAGAGACACTGTATTTCATTAACTTTGTGTTCATCTCTGAGCTCATGTATGCAGCTGGGGGAAAATTAAATAACCACCATTACCAAGCTTTTCTCTGCCCACCCACTAGATTAAGAAACAATCCCATGTTTCCTTTGTTGCCAGCCAGTAGAGTGAGAGAAGGTGGTTGACAATTTTTATTTCCAAGTAGTTTGGCTTCCTTTTTTTTTTTTATGCATTGGCAAAAGAAAAACACAAACAGTAATGCAAACAAAATATGCTTTTATACCTTAACAAATCATCCTGTCACATCTTTGAAAATCACCTGTAGTCTGACTCACTTTACTGAATCTGTTATAACTTGCACTAACTTCCAGATAGGGCTTTCATCTCCCATTTTATTTCTGCCTTCTGCACACATTTCTTCCATACTCATATTTTTGTAGGTATTTCCTTCTTTGAAAATATTCTTCTTTTGTCAATATTCAAAAAAACTCTTGCTCATGTTTNTGTAGTCTGACTCACTTTACTGAATCTGTTATAACTTGCACTAACTTCCAGATAGGGCTTTCATCTCCCACTTTATTTCTGTCTTCTGCACACATTTCTTCCATACTCATATCTTTGTAGGTATTTCCTTCTTTGAAAATATTGTTCTTCTTTTGTCAATATTCAAAAAACTCTTGCTCATATTTCAATTATTTTCATTTTTCTTTGTCAAGAAAAATAGATCTCATAAGTTTTCAATTAGCACTTGCTGAAATGAATAGAATTAGTTAATAAAACACTAGACATATCTAAGTGCCTAGCATTTGTTGCTAGATAGTATCTTTCTATTCTCATGGTCACCACCAAATGATTTGTGGAATAGTTTTAGGATGCATCAGAAAAGGAGTCCTGAGAGGTAAGATTTTTGATTAGTTGTTTGGTTTTCCTTTATGGCTTTAAATTGGGCATAAGAAAGGGGAATTGCTAGAAATGAATAGAATTAGTTAATAAAACACTAGACATATCTAAGTGCCTAGCATTTGTTGCTAGATAGTATCTTTCTATTCTCATGGTCACCACCAAATGATTTGTGGAATAGTTTTAGGATGCATCAGAAAAGGAGTCCTGAGAGGTAAGATTTTTGATTAGTTGTTTGGTTTTCCTTTATGGCTTTAAATTGGGCATAAGAAAGGGGAATTGCTTAAATCCTTTGTTATCCAATGTAACTCTTCTATATTTACTAACACAGCAAGTGTTAAACATACTTATTCCATTGGAAGAAAGGGTAGGGGTTCAGATTGAAAATAAGACATGAAAAACACAGAGGTGAGATAAAGTTAATAAAATATATTCATTAATAATAAGCCTCCTTAAATAATCTAAAACATAGAAATCTATTTGCTCAGTCTCCAAAGATTATTGAAAAATAATCTCTGATAAAAAATAAGCACTGAGAAGTTTAACATTATTAATTCTAGTTTCTTAACCTTGATTTTTCATTGTTGTTGTTCAGTCATTCACTTGTGTCTGACTCTACGACTCCATGGAGGACAACACACCAGATTTCCCTGTCTTTCACCATCTCCTGGAGCTTTTATTTTGCATAGCAACTGGATAAATTTTTCTCTTGATATCTAGCTCATAAAAAGACTATATGAAGATATATAGTAGAAAGATTTTAATAACCAAATGATGAAAGAAGAGGTAATCTGAGTAGATGTTTCATTGTTGTTTTTCAGTTCCTCAATCATGTCCGACTCTTTGCAACCCCATGGACTGCAGCACACCAGACTTCCCTGTCCTTCACTCAGAGCTTGCTCAAACGCATGTCCATTGAGTCAGTGATAACATCCAACCAGTTCATCCTCTGTCATCTTCTTCTCCTCCTGCCTTCAATCTTTCCCAGCATCAGGGTATTTTCTAATGAATTGGCTTTTGCGTCAGGTGGCCAAAGTTTTGGAGATTCAGCTACAGCATTAGTCTTTCTCATGAAAATTCAGCATTGATTTCCTTTAGGATTGACTGGCTGGATCTCCTTGCAGTCTAAGGAACTCTCAAGAATCTTCTCCAACAGCACAGTTCGAAAACATCAATTCTTCCCCACGTAGCCTTCTTTATGATCAAACTATCACCTCCATATATGACTACTAGGAAAAACATAGCTTTAACTAAATGGACCTTGTCAGCAAAGTAATTTCTTTGCTTTTTAATATACTGTCTAGGTTTGTCATAGTTTTTCTTCCAAGGAGAAAGTGTCTTTTAAGTTTGTGGGTGCAGTCACCATCTGCAGTGGTTTTGGAGCCCAAGATAATAAAGTCTGTCATTGTTTCCATTGTTTTCCCATCTATTTGTAATGAAGTGGTGGAACCGGATGCCATGATCTTTGTTTTTTGAATATTGAGTTTAAACTGGCTTTTTCGCTCTCCTCTTTCACTTTCATCAATAGTCTCTTTAGTTACTCTTTGGTTATTGCATTTAGGTCATATCTCAATGGCCTAGTGGTTATCCTTACTTTCTTCAATTTAAGTCTGAATTTGGCAGTGAGGAGTTCATGATCTGAGCCACAGTCCACTCCAATCTTGTTTTTCCTGACTGTATAGAGCATCTCTATCTTCAACTGTAAAGAATATAATCAATCTGCTTTCAGTATTGACCATCTGGTGATGTCCTTGTGGAGAGTCATCTCTTGTGTTGCTGGAAGAGGGCATTTGCTATCAGCAGTGTATTCTCTTGATAAAACTTTGTTAGCCTTTGCCCTGCTTCATTAAGTACTCCAAAGCCAAGCTTGCCTGTTACTCCAGGTGTCTCTTGACTTCCTCCTTTGCATTCCAGTCCCCTATGATGAAAAGGACTTCTTTTTAGGTGTTTGTTCTAGAAGGTCTTTTAGGTATTCATAGAACCATTCAACTTCAGCCTCTCAGCATTATTGGTTGGGGCATAGACTTGGATGTGATATTGAATAGCTTGCCATGAAAATGAACAGAGATCATTCTGTTGTTTTTGAGATTGCTCCCCACTGCATTTTGGACTCTTTTGTTGACTATGAGGGCTATTCCATTTTTTTTAAGGGATTCTTGTCCACAGTAGTGATATAATGGTCATCTGAATTTAATTAGATGTTTCATTAAAAATATTAAATTTTATTTCTCTGATGGAATTAGTACTACAAGGTGGAAATGGTATTCTCCCCTCTATCCTTCTGAGTGTGTGTTCATATCCAGATCCAGAAAACATGGACAAGAAGAGCTGTTCACCACATTCTAACCAAAGACCTATTAAAGTAGTGAGATATCCTTAAGTCAAATATTATATTGTCAAAATGAGAAGTAGTGTGAAAACTTAGGTCCTTTACCTGTATTACAGATCACTTGAATTGTATGACAAATAAACTCTGATTAGAACACAAGAATTTTGTAGAAAGATGTGAGAAATTAACTTCAATAGATACAGTGAAGTAATTTTAAACTAAATTATTTTAAAGACAACAATTTAGATCAATAGAGCCAGGCAAGAGGTAGTAGAACAAAAAAGCTTTCTAAATCAAGAGAAAAAGTGAGGAAGTTATTTGGGTAAAATTTTACTTCTTTAAGGTCTTTTTTTTTTCATATTCTTTTTACAGTAGTCCATCAGTTCAGCTTTCTTTTTATTTTTCAATCACAGGATAATGGGGCTTCCCTGGTGGCTCAGTGGTAAAGAATCCACCTGTCAATTCAAGAGATGTAGGAAATGCAATTTCCATCCCTGGGTTAGGCAGATCCCCTGGAGTAGGAAATGGCAACCCACTCCAGTATTCTTGCCTGGAGAATTCCATGGACAGTGGAGCCTGGTGGGCTACAGTCCTTGGGGTCACAAACAATCAGACACAACTGAGCATAGAATAAATTCAATGTTACATATTACTGGAGATTTGGGTATAAGGTGTACTTAGTTACAATCATATAGTGATGTAACATTTCTGAAATACTAGATATTTACAGAGTTGGACATGACTGAAGAGACTTAGCATGCACGCATGCACTAATAATTAGTAACATACCACTATGACCAACAGTCATAGTGAATGAATTTCTGATGAATTTCAATAAGATACAAAAAGGAAAGTTTAAATATTTTCATTAAATGAAACATAAAATTAAACACACTATAATCCATTTCTAAGGATGGAACTGTAGAATACTTTCCTATCAGAGATTTAAAACTTTCATTTCTGTATCTGGCAGTTGGAGATACTATCTCTGCTCTCAAAATATGGGGTGCTGATGTTCTGACTCTTTGTATCTGACTCTTTATGACCCCATGGACTGTAGACCACAAAGGTCCTCTGTCTGTGGAATTTTCTAGGCAAGAGTACTGGAGTGGATTTCTATTTCCTCCTCTAGGGGATCTTCCTGATTCAAGGATCGAGCCTGTGTCCCTGAAGTCTCCTGCATTGCTGGGCAGATTCTTTATCACTAGCACCACTGGGAAACCCCAAAATATGGTGACAGTAATATTAAAAACGCTCTTCAGTTGAATGTTTTTAAAACAGTCACATATTAAAATTTAAGGTCTGCCAAGTGATTATTTGAATCAAAGTCCTTGGATAAAGAAAGTACTTGACATGTACATAATATTAAATATATAGCATATATACTGCTGCTGCTAAGTCACTTCAGTCATGTCCAACTTTTTGTGACCTATGGACCATAGCCCACCAAGCTCCTCTGTCCATGGGATTCTCCAGGCAAGAATACTGGAGGCCTGGCGTGCTGCAATTCATGGGGTTGCAAAGAGTCAGACACAACTGAGTGACTGAACTGAACTGAAGTAGGTATAAAGTGGTGCCTAATTGTAGTTTAGGTTTCCATTTCTCTAATAACTTCTGGGCTCAGCATCTTTCCATGTGTTTGTTGGTTATTTCTATGTTTCTGAGAATATTTTTAATAGAGTTATTTGTCATTTTATAGTTCTATGCTGAATTTTTTATGCTTTTCAGATAGTAGACATTATCAAATAAAGAATTTGCAAATATTGTATCTCATTCTGAGTTGTCCTTTCATGATAATGTCTTTTAGGCACAAACATTTTTAACTTGATATAGTTCAATTTATAAATATTTTTTCTCTGGTGGCTCAGACTGTAAAGAATCCACTTGTAATGCAAGAGACCTGGGTTCAGTCCCTGGGTTGGGAAGATTCCCTGGAGGAGTGCATGGCAACCCACTCCAGTATTCTTGCCTGGAGCATCCCCATGGACAGAGAAACCTGGCAGGCTACAGTACATGGGGTCACAAAGAGTTGGGCAAGACTGAGCTGCTAAGCACATGACATGAGGTAGGGGTCCAATTTCATTCTTTTGAATGTGGATCCAGTTTCCCAGTACCTATTGTTGAAAAGACGGTTCTTTCCACCATTGAGTTGTTTTGACAACCTTGTTATTAATAGGTTGACTATAAATTTATTGGTTTATTTCTGGACTTTCTATTTTGTTCTATTGATCTTTGTGTTTATGCCAAAACTACAGTCTCAATTGCTGTAGCACTGTACTAGCTTTTATTTTTTATTTTATTTTTATTTTTTTTACTTTATTTTACTTTACAGTACTGTATTGGATTTGGCATACATTGACATGAATCCACCACAGGTGTACATGAACTCCCAAACATGAACCCCCCTCCCACCTCCCACCCCACATCATCCCTCCGGATCATCCCCATGCACCAGCCCCAAGCATCCTGCATCCTGCATCAAACATAGACTGGCGATTCATTTCTTACATGATATCCCTCTTCCTCTCCTTCAGAGTCCAAAAGTCTGCTCTACACATCTGTGTCTCTTTTGCTGTCTTGCATACAGGGTCCTCATTACCATCTTTCTAAATTCCATATATATGTGTTAGTATACTGTATTGGTGTTTTTCTTTCTGGCTTACTTTTAAAATTGGAAAGTGTGAGTTCTCCAACTTCTTTGCTCCAATATCATCTAAAAATTACAGTTTTATAGACTGTATATCCATCAACTGTGTTTACTTGTATTTTAATAATATAGAAGATAAAAAGAGTGACAAAAATACACTTATACTTTTATATGTATACCTGTGTGTTGCCTTAATGATTGTCTTCATTTGTTAATGAGGACTGGAGATATTGTCTAATGGTCTGTCCTGTCATTTCATTTCTTTCAGATACTCCCTTTAGTATTCCTTAGAGGTCAGGTCTGCTAGCCATAAATTCTCTCATTGTTTTTGATTATCTAAAAATGTCTTAATTTTCCCATAATTTTTGAAAGATAATGTTGCCAGATAGAGAAGTCTCTGTTGCTAGACTTTTCTTTCAGCTTTTAGTGTCATTTCACAACCCTCTGTACCCCTTGCTTTCTGATGAAAATAAAGTTAATCTTAGAGGATCCTTTACACATGATGAGTTACTTCTTTCTCATTGGTTTCAATTTTCTCTTTTCTTTGAATTTCAGCAGTTTAATTATAATATATCTAGATATGGATCTTATTTTATTTTACTTGGAATATTTTCTATTTCTTGAATGTATATGTTAATGTTGTTCAGCATATTTAGGAAGTGTTCAGTAATTATTCCTTCACTATATTTTCTATCCCTTTGTCTCTGTCTTCTCTTTCTGGGACTCCACTTTTCATATGTAGATATTGTTGATGGTGTCCCACAGGTATCTAAGTTTCTGTTCACTTTTCATTATTTTTTCATTCTGTTCCTCATATTAAATAATTTCAATTGACCTATCTTCACATTTGTCATTTTTTCTTTTCCCCAGACTGCTCAAATTTACTATTGAGTCCCTTTAGCTAATTTTTGAACTAGTTATTGTACTTTTCAATGACAGAATTTTTATTTTCTTCTCTTCAAAATTTTTCTCTTCATTGATGTCTTCTTTTTGGCAAAATGCTATACTCACACACATTGTAGATCTTTAGAGATGGCTTCCTTTAACATCTTTAATGTATTTAAAATGGCTGATTTAAATTCTTTGTCTAATAAATCTTACATCTGGCCTTCTTCAAGAATGGTTTCTATTGATTCCTTTTTTTTTTCTGTTTCTTTATATGGCTCATATTTTTTGTTGAAACAGTTTACATAATATAGTGTTAAATAACACTTAAACATTGTTAAATAATATAAAACAGCATTTTATATAATAGCTATGCTGCTAGTGCTGCTTGTTGTAGTTGTTTTTGCTTTTGTTTTAGTGATCTTTCTGAACTAAATCTAACAGCAATATTCTTTTTCAAACGTGAGTGTGAGTCTGTTTAGTTCACTTAATGGTGAAATAATAGTTGGACAGAAATTTCCTTAAACTCTTGCCTCCAATATGTTTTCCAGGCTTTGTTGAGAGGTTCAGTGTGTGTTAATGTACACACTGACTCCTACTCAGTGCACACTATTGAGTCAGGCAGTTGACAGCTCTGCCTTAGCCTCCACTTCCTGTTTGAGGATACTCTAGGTCAACCAGGCATGAGAGTCTAAGGCCTTCTCAAGTCTTTTCTGAGCATATACACAGGTCTGAGCATGTGTACAGCCCCTGGTACACACACAGCCTGAAACATATGCATAACCCTGTCTGAGCTTTACACAAGCCCCTATTAAACATCTCATTCCCCAGCTTTTCCTTTCAGATTGTCTTGTTATAGTCTATTGTTTGGTCCAGGTGTTACCTACCTCCTCAGGCATCCATGAACTCAAACATACCAGTACTTTTTTGACAAATGCCCACAAAGAAAGGCTTTTTTCACTGATTTAGAATTGAGTCAGATTAAATAAAGATAACATTGCAAGTGGAGTATTCTGGGAAATCACCAAACAGGTCAAATGTCTGAAACTAAGAAGACAGAAGGAGCTCCAACCTCATTCTGTCCCCTCTGGTTGCTGCCAGTTTACTACTTTTCACCAAGAAAATAATAAATAATAAAGAAAATAAATAAATAAATAAAGAAAAATGAAAATAAAGGAATTATTAATTGGACTTAAAACTAGAAATATGATCCCTGGGTTGGGAAGATTCCCTGGAGAAGCAGAAGGCTACCCACTCCAGTATTCTGGCCTGGAGAACTCCATGGACCACAGGGTCGCAAAGGGTTGGACACGACTGAGTTAGATTTTTATTTTCACTTTAAAAAGTCAGGCTGTTGGTTTTCAAGGCTACATTGATGCTGCAAAGAATCAGATAAGAACACGACAAGTTATATTGCCACAAAACTTGCTGACATTGGTAAGATTCGAAGATTTTTCTTGAGTAAACACTCCCAGGATTGCTACAAACATTGGGTTAATTTCCATAGGTCTGAAAAATTTCTGTATGATAATTTGTCCCAATTTTCTAGATTTTCTGAGGCTCTATTTTGCTTTTTTTTTTTTCTGCAGCTGTCCCTCTTGTTTAATAGTTTTGCACTGATACACAAAAGTTATATTTGTAGCCTTTTTTAATTCAATCTTTTTGAAGTTTTGATTTTTAAATTTTAAATTCACTTCATTAATAGAATTTGGAAGTTTCACCTTTTGGAGCAGTTTTACCAGTATTGTAATTATCTGCCCTATAAAAGTTTTGGAAAATCTTATATGAAAATATCTAAATCTCTTGTGGCCTGAGGGATAGCACTTTGATCATGCTTTTCATTTATCTCATATAAATGGATATGTTTAAATTTTCTATCATTTCTAAGATAAATTTGGAAAACTATATTTTCCTAGAATATTATATATTCCATTCATACTTTGAAATTAAATTGTATATGTTTAAGGAAGGTAGTCTCATCCTTTTAATTAACTGTATAGATATAGCTTCCTTATCATTTTTATCTTTTATTAGTAATTTTTATTAATCTTAATGAGATTAGCTAGCAATATGGTTTTTAAATTTTTATTAATTTTAACATGTTTTCTTTAACTCAGTTTCTTTCCATACTTATTAAAGTGAAAGTAAAAATCTAACTCAGTCATGTCCAACTCTTTGTGACCCCATGGTCCATGGAATTCTACAGGCCAAAATACTGGAGTGGGTAGCCTTCCGCTTCTCCAGGGAATCTTCCCAACCCAGGGATCATATTTCTAGTTTTAAGTCCAATTAGTAATTCCTTTATTTTCATTTTTATTTATTATTTATATACATATTTAAGACCAAGAACCTTCCCTTGAGTGCTGCTTTAGCTATATTTCATAGGTCCTGCAATATAATGCTATTTAACAACCCATAACTTCACTGAACATTTCCCAGCATGACCATTCTGGTTCAATTGTCTCTTACAAACAGTGTCCCTTACACAGTTGCTTTCTTTTTCTTCAGTAGAGTTTAACTATGTGCTTAAATATTTGTTTTATTTCATTGTTTCAGTTCTCGTCTGCCAGTACTCTGACTACACAAATATTCACTGTCATTTGCCTGGCTTATAAATCTCTCATTTTCGTGCTCATTCCTTAAAAATTCTTTATTCATTTTATTTGTATTTTTAAAATTAATATATTTACTTTAAATGGAGGCTAATTATTTTACAATATTGTAGTGGGTTTTGCCCTACATTGACATGAATCAGCCATGTGTGGGTGTACATGTGTTCCCCATCCTGAATCCCTCTCCCACCTCCCTCCCCATCCCATCCCTCAGGGTAATCCCAGTGCACCAGCCCTGAGCACCCTGCCATGCATTGAACCTGGACTGGCAATCTATTACACAATGATAATATACATGATTCAATGCAATTCTCTCAAATCATCCCACCTTCGCTTTCTCCCACAGAGTCCAAAAGACTGGTCTTTACATCTGTGTCTCTTTCACTGTCTTGGATATAGGGTCATCGTTACCATCTTTCTAAATTCCATATGTATGCGTTAATATACTCTATTGGTGTTTTTCTTTCTAACTTACTTCACTATGTATAATAGGCTCCAGTTTCATCCACCTCATTAGAACTGATTCAAATGCATTCTTTTTAATAGCTGAGTAATATTCCATTGTGTGTTTGTACAACAGCTTTCTTATCCATTCATCTGCTGATGGACATCTAGGTTGCTTCCGTATCCCAGCTATTGTAACAGTGCTGTGATAAACATTGGGGTGGGGTACACATGTCTGTTTCAATTCTGAGTTCCTCAGTGTGTATGCCCAGCAGTAGGATTGCTAGGTCTTATGGCAGTTTTGGGGTTTCCTGGTGGCTCAGAGGTTAAAGTGTCTGCTTGCAATGCGAGAGACCTGGGTTTGATCCCTGGGTCTGGAAGATCCCCTGGAGAAGGAAATGGCAACCCACTCTAGTATTTTTGCCTGGAGAACTCCATGGATGGAGAAGCCTGGTGGGCTACAGTCCACAGGGTCGCAAAGAGTCGGACATGACTGAGCAACTTCTAACTAATGGCAGTTTTATTTCCAATTTTTTAAGGAATCACCACAATGTTATCCGTAGTGGCTGTACTAGTTTGCATTCCTATCAACAGTGTAAGAGGGTTCCCTTTTCTCTGCACCCTCTCCAGCATTTCCTGTTTGTAGACTTTTTGATACCAGCCATTCTGACTGGCGTGAGATGGTACTTCATTGTGGTTTTGATTTGCATTTCTCTGATAATGAGTGATGTTGAACATCTTTTCAAGTGTTTGTTAGCCATCTGTATGTCTTCTTTGGAGAAATGTCTGTTTTGTTCTTTGGTCTATTTTTTTGATTGAGTCATTTATTTTTCTGGAATTGAGCTGCATGAGCTGCTTGTATATTTTTGAGATTAATTCTTTGTCAGTTGCTTCGTTTGCTGATATTTTCTCCCATTCTGAAGGCTGTGTTTTCACTTTGCTTATAGTTTTCTTCATTGTGCAAAAGCTTTTAAGTTTAATTAGTTCCCATTTGTTTATTTTTACTTTTATTTCCATTACACTGGAAGGTAGGTTATAGAGGATCCTGTAGTGACTTATGACAGAGTGTGTTTTGCCTATGTTTTCCTCTAAGAGTTTTATAGTTTCTGGTCTTACATTAAGATCTTCAATACATTTATATATATATATATATATATATTTTGTATTTATTTCTTTTTTTACACGAACTCNTATTTCTGTTTTTGTTTTTGTTTTTTTTTTTCTGGCAGTACCATACCTGTCTCTTATACAGATCTAGATGTGGATAAGAGACAGATCCACCACAGGTGTACATGAACTTCCAAACATGAACCCCCCTCCCACCTCCCACCCCACATCATCCCTCCGGATCTTCCCCATGCACCAGCCCCAAGCATCCTGCATCCTGCATCAAACATAGACTGGCGATTCGTTTCTTACATGCATGTTTCCCCACTGTGGAATTCTTAAGATAATTGTGAACAGCATAAATATAGGCCTATTATCAGCTTGTTAAGAATCTTCATTTCTAAGAACATGTGGATTTAAAACAAAATTTTTTTTATTGAGAGTTAATTGTTACATAACATTATATTAGTTTCAGGTATACAACACAATGATTTGATATTTTTATATACTGCAAAATGATCAACACAAAAATTCTAGTTAACATCTGTCATCATACATAATTACAAACTTTGGACTGTGATGAGAACTTTTAAGATCTACTCTTTTAGCAACTTTCAGTTAGGCAGTACAGTACTACTATTAGCTTTATGGTTAATTTTTACCAAAACTTTTGGGAGATAAATTATATTTTTATCAATTTAAAAGATTATGGAGATGGAGTATATGGAGTGAAATTGGTTGCACACTAACACTAAGCTAACCAACTCCAGATCCATGCAGTAAATATATTATACGCCCTTGGAGAGGAGGGTGAAGTCATGTCTGTCTACCCTCAAAGCCCAGTTTCTCTCCACTCTGCATTTTGAATTTTGCCTTGTTAGAGCTCTATGCTCGGGGAAGGCAATGGCACCCCACCCCAGTACTCTTGCCTGGAAAATCCAATGGACAGAGTAGCCTGGTGGGCTGCAGTCCATGGGGTCGCTAACAGTCGGATAGACTGAGCGACTTCACTTTCACTTTTCTCTTTCATGCATTGGAGAAGGAAATGGCAACCCACTCCAGTATTCTTGCCTGGAGAATCCCAGGGATGGGGCAGCCTGGTGGGCTGCCATCTATGGGGTCACACAGAGTCGGACACGACTGAAGTGACTTAGCAGCAGCAGCAGAGCTTTATGCTGGAAGGGGAAAAATTAGTCTTGTATTAATAATGGCTTTTATGAGTTTAGTTATACTTAAATATATTTTAGTTCTAAAAATCACAAAAATATTAAAGGCAAAGAAACTGTTACTTGATATATAGGAATAAGAATATATGGATTTAAAAGTAGGCTTTGTTGTATCTAATGCTCTCAATGTTTTTATCTTTTTGAACCATTATTCAGTTATAAATTCATACCTCTATAAATTTTAAAATTAATTAAGGAAAAATATAATTCACTTTATTTTTTAAAATTTGTATTGGAGTATAGAACAATTCATTTTAAACTGCAGTGGTGTTCAAGAAAAAGAAACACTTATACAAATGTAGGAGGCAATCAAATTAGTAGATATACTGCAGTGTTTAGTATGGGTTAGGCTGTATGTACCATCAAAATGATCTTGCATCATCTCTGCAGCTTTTTGAAAAATGTTCCTCTCTTGTTATTTCAAGTTAGGAAACTGAGTTTAGGGAGGAAAAATATTCTGTCACTCACATGTGTTTGAAACAGGTCAACAGGCCCAAATGAAATCATTTGTGCTGAGCTCAGCATCATTAAACTGAGACTTAATTACAGTTTTAATTCTTAAAAGATAATTTTAAAATATTTAATCAAGACTACCTGATCAGCACTCATGAGGTAATCTGCCTGATAGAACCCTGCCATCCCTTAAAGAAAAGTGACCTTGCCCTGACCAGTCCATTTGCTGTTACTATGACTGCCTTCTTCCTTCTGCCTTCTGCTTAAAAAGTCTTTTATTGTGTTGAGTTTTTGGAGCTCCTTTGATCTGCTAGGTGAGAGACTACTTAATTATTGAATTGCTGAAAAAAGCCAATAGTATCTTTAGAAGTTACTTAGGTGAATTTTGCTTTTTTAACAGTTTTGATAGTAGGAGAGGGATCTCAAGGTGACTTCTGATGGCTTTGGGGATGACAAGAAACAGAGACACTGGAATCCATGAACCCTTTGGATTCTCTCTCGCTCTTTCCAAGGGCTGAGTTCTGAGATCGACTCTCTTTGTGTTGATCTCCTGAACTAATTGGATTTCCACTTTAAGGTGGGTCAGCTTGAATAGCTGAGGGTTCCACTCAGAACTCCTCCCCATAGCCTTGGGTTTGGTCCACAGTCCATTCGCTAAGGTCTGCTGGTTCAGACCCTTGCTCTACACTGGGAAATGCTGCTTGTGTGTACCTAAGGCCTTCTCTTGGCCAGTTGGTTCACTGAGATTGCAATACCAACTCCTTGCTTCCTGCTGGTGTTCACAACACTGTCTTCTTGGTTACTGTTGGCTTCTGTTAATGTGCACAAGAGGTAGGTGTTATTGCCAATGGGAATCTTGGACACCAAAAGCTCTGAGATTGGTGGGAGAAATGGAGCACTTGAAACCTGCTTGTTGTGCACTCACCGTTTAACTCTGAGGCTCCTGTGTTAGGGCTAGTTGGTCACAGGATAAGTCAGGTTGACACCAGGTCACTGATCAATCTCAAGAAAATTCCTGTACAGTGACATACACTGTAAAACACCATGAAATTTCCAACTCAGCGGCACATTTCTCATAGGTATTAATTTTGACTCTAAGAGACTCAAAGTTTAGCTCAAAAACTGGAATCCTTGAGCTTCAAAGAATTGAGCACAGTGCTTTCTGACACATCTGCTTATTTTGTGTCTCTCCAAAGCTGTAGATATCCAGAGAACTAGTAAAATCTTACTAAATATAACTGAGAACTACAGTGACGATTACAGGGAACATTTGATGAGTGTTTCATTTTAAAAAGTGCGCTGAAAAGCAAGGGATCCCAAACCAAAGAAACAGAATGGGATACCTATTTTAATTCATACACAGAAGCTTTCAAAAAGGCTTCAAGTTTCCAGAATAACTTCATTGAAAGTTTTGTTGCAACAGGCTAATAAAACATTAAAGTCACAAGAGGTACCCAAAACTATAGAAAATAAGATTTCTGAGACTTCTATTGCTCCCTTCTCCCCTCCTTGAGTTTTCATGTTCGACTAGTCCTCTATCCATTGTCTTTTCATTCTGAAGAGATTATTTAACAGCTCCTTTAAAAATAATACAAAATTAAGGGCCATAGTTAAATAATTTCCTGAACCCAAGGAGGACCCTCCAACATTTTCTGAAGTATGTAGAATCCTTATTGGGACCTATGACTCCAGGCTGCCAGCTCTTTGTCAGCTGTGTATATGCTGGTAGGATCTGTGTATGTGAGCATTCTCAGTCACTTCGGTCATGTCTGACTCTTTGCAACCCAATGGACTGTAGCCTGCCAGGCTTCTCTCTCCATGGAATTCTCCAGGCAAGAATACTGGAGTGGGTTGCCATGCCTTCCCCCAAAGAATATTCCTGACCCAGGGATCAAACTCGAGTCTTCTGTGGCTCCTGCATTGTAGGTGGATTCTTTACTCTGAGCCACCAGGAAAGCCCAGTAGGATCTGGGGAAGCCCCCAAATAGATGCTGGAGGTAGACCGGCATAACTCCAATGAAGATATTTGAGATTCTCAATCTTCAATACTGTTCCCTTGAAAGTCAGGGAGAAAAAAAAACAAGACTTGAAAAATAGCAGGCAATCTGTTCAGAGCCATTCCTGGAGTCTTTCCTGCCCACAGTAATTGGTGCAACTGTTCAAACCTGCAAACAAAAGAAAAATGAATCTGTGTCTAACTTCAAAGTCTAGAAGCTCTCTTCCTATAGCATTTTGGATTCCACATAACAAAGGAAGTTCCTCAACATTTTCTTGCTGCTTTATTTGTAAACTGATTATCTCCTGAGATTAGTGGGTTGATTAGAAGGCAGAAGATAGGGTGAGAAGCCAAAGGACTGGCTGAACTTGGACCATAGCTGAGCACTTTGAAAGAACCTTGGAACAAGGCCACAGACAAAAGTTTGCCAAGTTATTACCCTACAGTGGCAAGGGTTCCATGGACAGAAAATTAAAACAACATCTGGTTTTCTCAAATTACACTGCCTGGAGCAAATCATCAAACACTGGTCCAGGAACGTGTCTCCCTTTTGTTGTCAACTGGGGCATTGGAAATGAGATTGTCCCTGTATTGTTGATTCTGTTCACTGTGCTAATTTTCTTGCTATATCTCACTGTGCACACTGTTCACTGAACTCAGGCAAAGCATGAGCTAAGAGGCTGGAAGAAAATGTGAGGAGGCGTAGGAACTTCAGACACATTTAATCTCTCCTGAATGGCATAGCAGCCATATCACAATTCTCTCCTCTCATGACTGACCCAAAGGACACAGCCATTATGCATCAGTAATTCTGCCTACTTTCTGGGTGGAGCTCATATGTATAGCTACTGCACACAACCTGTGACCAAGCAGGCACCTCGTGATGTGCATACTCAGTGCTGTAAATGATCCCAGCTGTTACATAGTCATCATTTACAAAGCATGGGGCGAGAGAGCCTGAACATGCCATCTTGGCCAATTTGCTCTCTCCACACAGTCCTCAAAGGCCTTATGTAGATTCTTCAACACCAGCTTGAAGGCTTCCATGTCTGCCCTTCTTTGTACCCTTCCCAGAGCTGATGAGGCCCTGAGTAGTTCTCCTGTAAATTGCTACCAGTATTTTCTTCAAACAGCAACCTAAAATTAAAGTTACTGGAAAACTTTCCCAAATGCTGGTAGATATTGGTACTAAGCTATCTACTTTAATCTCCACTCTCATAGGAAAACAAATCCCTCAGAGTGAAAAAGATATTTCCATATCTATATAATAAAATTCAGAGAGTTTTCCTCTCAACCAGTGCAAGTAACACTTAGACCTTTCACTGCGAAGCATTCCCTTTTTCTGTGTGAGACATCCCTAATTAATCTATTCGGTAGAGAGAGCCTCTCCAAATTAAAAGAGCTAATATGTTTGCCTTCATAATAGGCCCCACTTCAGAAGTTTTGACCTATTTAAAGCTGATTGTTTCTTTGATCAAAAACTTCTGAAGTAGGACCTATTATGGAGCCAAAACATATTAGCTCTCTAATATTGACATTGGGAAAATAAAAGGTTCTGAACCTATAAAAATTCAGATAGTCAGAGTAGTAATGTTACTTGCTCAGTCGTGTCTGACGCTTTTGTGACCCTATAAATGGTAGTCCCCAGGCTTCTTTGTCCATAGAATTCTCCAGGAAAGAATATTGGAGTGGATTGCCATTGTAGAGGAGGCAGTGATCAAGACCATCCCAAAGAAAAAGAAATAAAAAAGGCAAAATTGTTGTCTGAGGAGGCCTTACAAATAGCTGACAAAAGAAGAGAAGTGAAAGGCAAAAGAGAAAAGGAAAGATATACCCATTTGAATGCTGTTCTTTGAATCCAAAGAACAGCAAGGAGAGATAAGAAAGCCTTCCTCAGTGATCAATGCAAAGAAATAAAGGAAAACAAATGAATGGGAAAGAATAGATCTCTTCAAGAAAATTAGAGCTATCAAGGGAACTTTTCATGCAAAGATGGGCACAATAAAGGACAGGAATGGTGTGGACCCCAAAGAAGCAGAAGATATCAAGAAGAGGTGGCAAGAATACACAGAAGAACTATACAAAAAAGATCTTCATGACCGAGATAATCACGATAGTGTGATCACTCACCTAGAGCCAGACATCTTGGAATGCGAAAACAAGTGGGCCTTAGGAAGCATCACTATGAACAAAGCAAGTGGAGGTGATAGAATTCCAGTTGAGCTATTTCAAATCCTGAAAGATGATGCTGTGAAAGTGTTGCATTCAACATGCCAGCAAATTTGGAAAACTCAGCAGTGGCCACAGGACTGGAAAAATTCTGTTTTCATTCCATTCCCAAGGAAAGGCAATGCCAACGAATGCTCTAACAAACACATGAAAAGATGCTCAACGTCACTCATTATCAGAGAAATGCAAGTCAAGAACACAATGAGATACCACTTCACACCAGTCAGAACGGCTGCAATCCAAAAGTCTGCAAGCAATAAATGCTGGAGAGGGTGTGGAGAAAAGGGAACCCTCTTACACTGTTGGTGGGAATGCAAACTAGTACAGCCACTATGGAGAACAGTGTGGAGATTCCTTAAGAAATTGCAAATAGAACTGCCTTATGACCCAGCAATCCCATAACTCATCTTAGATGCTAGCAAAGTAATGCTTAAAATTCTCCAAGCCAGGCTTTAACAGTGTGTGAACCATGAACTTCCAGATGTTCAAGCTGAATTTAGAAAAACAAAAGAACCAGAGATCAAATTGCCAACATCTGTTGGATCATCAAAAAATCAAGAAGTTCCAAAAAAACATATGCTTCTGCTTTATTGACTACAAAGGCTTTGGCTGTTTGGATCATAAAAAAAAAAAAAACTGGAAAATTCTTCAAAAGATGGGAATACCAGACTACCTGACCAGCATCCTGAGAAATCTGTATGCTAGTCTAGAAGCAACAGATAGAACTGGACATGGAACAACAGACTGGTTCCAAATTGGGAAATGGGTACATCAAGGTGTTATTGTCACCCTGCTTATTTAACTTATATGAGGAGTACATCTTGAGAAATGCTTGACTGGATGAAACACAACCTAGAATCAACATTGCCAGAAGAAATATCAATAATCTCAGATATGCAGATGACACTACCCTTTTGTCAGAAAGCAAATAACTAAAGAGCCTCTTGATGAAAGTGAAAGTGGAGAGTGGAAAAGGTGGCTTAAAACTCAACATTCAGAAAAGTAAGATCATGGCATCTGGTTCCATCACATCATGGAAAATAGATGGGAAACAATGGAAATAGCAACAGACTTTATATTTTTGGGCTCCAAAATCACTGCAGATGGTGATTGCAGCCATGAAATTAAAAAACACTTACTCCTTGAAAAGAAGAAATACTATGGCCAACCTACACAGCATATTAAGAACCAGAGGCATTATGCTGCCAACAAAGGTCCATGTAGTCAAAGCTATGCTTTTTTACAGTGGTCATGTATGGATGTGAGAGTTGGACTATAAAGAAAGCTGAGTGCCAAAGAATTGATGCTTTTGAACTGTGCTGTTGCTGAAGACTATTGAGAGTCCCTTGGACTGCAAGGAGATCTAACTAGTACATCCTAAAGGAAATCAGTCCTGAATATTCATTGGAAGGACTGATGCTAAAACTGAAACTCCAGTACTTTGGCCACCTGTTGCGAAGAACTGACTCATTGGAAAAGACCCTGTTGCTTGAAAAGATTGAAGGCAAGAGGAGAAGGGGACAATAGTATTGAGAGTCCCTTGGACTGCAAGGAGATCTAACTAGTACATCCTAAAGGAAATCAGTCCTGAATATTCATTGGAAGGACTGATGCTAAAACTGAAACTCCAGTACTTTGGCCACCTGTTGCGAAGAACTGACTCATTGGAAAAGACCCTGTTGCTTGAAAAGATTGAAGGCAAGAGGAGAAGGGGACAATAGAGGATAAGATGGTTGGATGGCATCACTGACTCTATGGACATGAGTTTGAGTAAACTTAAGAGTTGGTGATGGACAGAGAAGCCTGGAATGCTGCAGTCCTTTGAGTTGCAAAGAGTTGGACACAACTGAGAGACTGAACTGAATTGAACTTGGTGGGGAGACTTCTTTAAAATTGTAAAAGTAGTTTACCACCAACATGTGATGAGCAATTCCATAATCCTAGAAAAGCTATTTTTGCTTCTAGAGGCCTCAAACCTCCTCCCTCTGGACCATTTGAGCATCTGTAACTGGATTTGTTTAATTGTCTCTCAGGATAGTTTATGGGCTTCCCTAGTGGCTCAGAGGTTAAAGCGTCTGCCTGGAATGCAAGAGACCCGGGTTCGATCCCTGGGTCGGGAAGATCCCCTGTAGAAGGAAATGGCAACCCACTCCAGTACTCNTGAGCATCTGTAACTGGATTTGTTTAATTGTCTCTCAGGATAGTTTATGGGCTTCCCTAGTGGCTCAGAGGTTAAAGCGTCTGCCTGGAATGCAAGAGACCCGGGTTCGATCCCTGGGTCGGGAAGATCCCCTGTAGAAGGAAATGGCAACCCACTCCAGTACTCTTGCCTGGAGAACCCCATGGTGGGAGGAGCCTGGTAGGCTTCAGTCCATGGGGTCGCAAAGAGTCGGACACGACTGAACGACTTCACTTTTCACTTTCAGGATAGTTTATAATGTTGTTTTCCAGTTGTGTCTGACTTTTTGTCACCTGATGGACTAGAGCACGCTAGGCTCTTCTGTTCTTCACTATTTCTCAGAATTTGCTAAAATTCGTATCTATTGAATTAGTGATGCAGTCTAACTATCTCATCCTCCACTGCCCCCTTTTCCTTTTCCCTTCAATCTTTCCTAGCATCAGGGTCTTCTCCAGTGCTCTTCAAATCAGGTGGCCAAAATATTGGAGCTTCAGCTTCAGCATCAATTCTTCCACTGAATATTCAGGGAATGTTTCCTTTAGGATTGATTGGTTTGATCTCTTTGCAGTCCACGAGACTGTGAATAGTCTTCCCCAGCCCCACAATTCTAAAGCATCAATTCTTCGGTGTTCAACCTTCATGGATCACAGCTTTGTCGTAGTAAAGGTGCTTGCATAACTCAATGAAGCTATGAGCCATGCTATGCAGAGCCATTTAAGAAAGAATGGCTATAGTGAAGAGTTCTGACAAAAGGTAATCCACTGGAGGAGGGAATGGCAAACCACCCCAGTATTCTTGCCTTGAGAACCCCATGATCAGTATGAAAAAGTTTATCAATAAGTCCTTGTTATTGTAGATGTGTTTTCGGGATGGGTTGGAGCCTTCCCATGCCACAAGACTAATGCCCTCACAGTGGAAAATAAAACTCTTGGAAAATGTGTTTTCTCTTAGAGTGTACCCTCTATGATCTCTAGTGTTTAGCCATTTACTTCTCTGGGTAAATTATACAAGCTTTAACAAAATTATTGCAAATTACTTGAAATTATCACTGTCTCTATCACCTTTCATTGTCAATCATCAGGCAAGACTGGAAGATAGGACCTTCAAACTCAAAAATCTCTAAACTTACTAAAACTATTGGACGCCCTTTGCCTAAAGTATTGCCTCTGGTCCTGTCAACCGTTCATAGTGTTCCATTCATGAAACAGAAACTCATTCTATATGAGAAACTCAGAGGTAGACCAGTGCCTATTGGAGTACAACTCTCTGCTGACCTCTTTCATCTCATGTTAATATGATGAAATACTGAAGGTCTTTGGTATCCTTTGTTAAATTTATCATCAGTAGTTTAAAGAAGCCTTCAGGATCCCAATTAAAAGGATCCTGTTGGTCACAATTTGGAGCTTAGCAAGTCGGTACTTTTGAAACTTTCCTCATCAGAGGGAAACAGCCCCTGGGCTTTGTTGGAAAGGGCCTTACAAAGTGCTCCTGACCATGAATGCTGGGGCAAAACCAGAAGTCATTGAGCCTTGGGCACTCATGTCCCAAGATGAACAGGGATTCTTCTGATATTTGATTCTTCTCTCACTCTGGCCACCAAAAATTAAGCTGAATTGGGAGAAAGATGGTGACTTCATGTGGTTGACAGTTTCGGCCCAAGACACCAGATCAAGACTTCATAATTTAACTATAATAAAATTTGTTTTTGTTTTTTTCTTTCTTTACATTACTCTGACGTAGTCCTGGAAATGCAACACCATCATCTGTATTTCTCAGGCCATTTAAAAGGGAGAGGGTGCAAACTTGAATCTGTCATCAAAATTCCAATCTATTCTCCCTGTGACCAGTTTTTCTTCCATTCCCAATGACAATATAAACTACAACCAGCTCACCTTAGAAGTCACCCACTGAAGCCAGGACACCCAGTACCTTGCTTTTACCTTCCTTTAATTATTAAAACTGTTTTTTAATATAAATTTATTTTAATTGGAGGTTAATTATTTACAATATTGTATTGGTTTTGCCTACATCAACATGAATCCACCACAGGTATACACGTGTTCCCCATCCTGAATCCCCCTCCCTCCTCCCTCCCCATACCATCCCTCTGGGTCATCTCAGTGCACCAGCCCCAAGCATCCAGTATCATGCATCGAACCTGGACTGGTGATTAATTTCATATAGATATTATACATGTTTCAATGCCATTCTCCCAAATCACCCCACCCTCTTCCTCTCCTACAGAGTCCAAAACCCATGAATACCTTTGCAAATATATTTGTAACCCCCTGCTCTTGTAATTATTTAAATCAGACCTGCCCCCAATACTAAAAATTCTCAGGATTAGCACCTGGTTTTGCAAAAATTTAGAACAAAATTTTATTTTAGACTAGGAGATTTACTTCTTTTTCTAATTAATTTTTTTTTGTATTTATTTATTTTTTTACACGAACTCCCAAACAGGAACCCCCTTCCCACCTCCCACCCCACATC
>SJYX01008885.1:198929-212613 GCA_006410675.1 Oreotragus oreotragus
GTCACTCATTATCAGAGAAATGCAAATCAAGACCACAATGAGATACCACTTCACACCAGTCAGAACGGCTGCGATCCAAAAGTCTGCAAACAATAAATGCTGGAGAGGGTGTGGAGAAAAGAGAACCCTTTTACACTGTTGGTGGGAATGCAAACTAGTACAGCCACTATGGAGAACAGTGTGGAGATTCCTTAAGAAATTGCAAATAGAACTGCCTTATGACCCAGCAATCCCATTGCTGGGCATACACACCGAGGAAACCAGAATAATTAATTTATTTTTAATTGGAGGATACTTTTGTTATTTTCTGTCAAACCTGAACATGAATCAACCATAGGTATAGATGTATCACCTCCCTCTTAAAACTCCCTCACATCTCCCTCCCATGCCACCCATCTAGGTTGATACAGAGCCCTTGTTTGAGTTTCCTGAGCCATACAGCAAATTCCCATTGGCTATCTATTTTACATGTGGTAATGTAAGTTTCCATGATACTCTCCATACAACTCAACTTCTCCTCCCCTCTCCCCATGTCCAGAAGTCTGTTTTCTATGTCTGTTTTTCCATTGCTGCCTTGCAAATAAATTCTTCAGTAGCATCTTTCTAAATTTTGTATATATGTGTTAGTATACAATATTTCTCTTTCTTTTTCTGACTTACTTCACTATGTATAATAGGCTCTAGATTCATCCACCTCGTTAGAACTGCCTCAAATGCATTCCTTTTTATGGCTGAGTTCCACCACCCTTATGGCAGAAAGCAAAGAAGAACTAAAGAGCCTCTTGATGAAAGTGAAAGAGGAGAGTGGAAAAACTGACTTAAAACTCAACATTCAGAAAACTAAGATCATGGCATCTGGTCCCATCACTTCATGGCAAATAGATGGGAAAACAATGGAAACAATGACAGACTTTATTTTCTTAAGCTCCAAAATCACTGCAGATGTTGACTGCAGCCATGAATTTAAAAGACTCTTGCTCCTTGGAAGAAAAGTTATGACTAACCTAGACAGCATATTAAAAAGCAGAGACATTACTTTGCCAGAAAAAAGTCCATCTAGTCAAAGCTATGGTTTTTTCCAGTAATCATGTATGGATGTGAGAGTTGGACTATAAAGAAAAGTGAGCACCAAAGAGTTGATGCTTTTGAACTGTGGTATTGGAGAAGACTCTCGAGAGGCTCTTGGACTGCAAGGAGATCCAACCAGTCCATCCTAAGGAAAATCAGTACTGAATATTCATTGAAGAACTGATGTTGAAGCCAAAATTCCAAAACTTTGGCCAGCTGATGCAAATAACTGACTCACTTGAAAAGACCCTGATACTAGGAAAGATTGAAGGTGGGAAGAGAAGGGGTCAACAGAGGATGAAATGGTTGGATGGCATCACTGACTCAATGGGCATGAGTTTGAGTAAATTCTGGAAGTTGGTGATGGACAGGGAAGCCTGCCATGTTGCAGGCTATGGGGTCGCAAATTGTCAGGCCCAACTGAACTGAACTGATATTCCATTGTGTATATGCACCACAATTTCTTTATCCATTCAAGTGTCAATGGACATCTAAGTTGCTTTCATGTTCTAGCTATTGTAAATAGTGCTGCAGTGAGCAGTGGGATATGTGTGTCTTTTTCAATTTTGATTTCCTCAGGGTATATACCTAAGAATGGTATTTCTGGGTCATATGGTGGTTTTATTCCTAGATTTTTAAGGAATTTCCACACTGTCTTCTATAGTGGCTGTATCAATTTACATTCCCACCAATAGTGCAAGAACATTCCTTTTTCTCCACATCCTCTCCAGTATTTGTAGANCCTAAGAATGGTATTTCTGGGTCATATGGTGGTTTTATTCCTAGATTTTTAAGGAATTTCCACACTGTCTTCTATAGTGGCTGTATCAATTTACATTCCCACCAATAGTGCAAGAACATTCCTTTTTCTCCACATCCTCTCCAGTATTTGTAGATTTTTTGATCATGGCCATTCTGACTGGTGTGAGGTGATATCTCATTACAGTTTTGATTTGTAGTACTCTAATAATAAGCAATGTTGTGCATCGTTTCATGTGTTAGCCATCTGTATGTATTCTTTGGAGAAATGTCTGTTTAGGTCTTTTTCCCACTTTTTGATTGGGTTGTTTGTTTGTTTGGTACTGAGTTGTATGAGCTGCTTGTATATCTTGTAAATTAATCCTTTGTCAGTTGTTTCATTTGTTATTATTTTCTCTCATTCTGAGGGTTGTCTTTTCAGCTAGGTTATAGTTTCCTTTGCTGTGCAAAAGCTTTTAAGTTTAATCAGGTCCCACTTGTTTACCTTTGTTTTTATTTCCATTACTCTAGGAGGTGGGTCATAGAGGATCTTGCTTTGATTTATGTCGAGTGTTCTGCCTATGTTTTCTTCTAAGAGTTTTATAGTTTCTGGTCTTACGTTTAGGTCTTTAATTCATTTTGAGTTTATCTTTTTTTATGGTATTAGGAGGTGTTCTAATTTCATTCTTTTATATGTAGCTGTCCAGTTTTTCCAGCACCATCTATTGAAGAGGTTGTCTTTGCCCCATTATATATTCTTGCATCCTTTGTCAGAAATAAGATACCCATAGGTACATGGGTTTATTTCTGGACTATCTATCTTGTTCTATTGGTCTATATTTCTGTTTTTGTTTTTGTTTTTTTTTTTCTGGCAGTACCATACTGTCTTGATATCTGTAGCTTTGTAGTATAATCTGAAACTGAAAGGTCAATTCCCCTATCTCCATTATTCTTTCTCAAGACTGCTTTGGCTATTTGCAGTCTTTTGTGTTTCCATATAAATTGTGAAATTTTTTGTCCTAGTTCTGTGAAAAATGCCATTGGTAATTGGATAGGGATCACATTGAATCTGTAGATTGCATTTGGTAGTATAGTCATTTTCACAATATTGATTCTTCTTACCCAGGAACATGGAATATCTCTCCATCTGTTTATGTCATCTTTGATTTCTTTCATTAGTGTCTTATAATTTTCTGTGTACAGTTCTTTTTTCTCCTTAGGTAAGTTTATTCATAGATATTTTATTCTTTTTGCTGTAAAAGTGAATGAGATCAATTCTTTAATTTCTATTTCTGATTTTTCATTGTTAGTATATTCAAATGCATGAGATTTCTGTGTATTGATTTTATATCCTGCAACTTTCACTGAAAAATTCACTGATTAGCTCTAGTAATTTTCTGATACTATCTTTAAGGTTCTCAATGTACAGCATCATGTCAGCTGCAAACAGTGAGATCTTTACTTCTTTTCCAATCTGGATTCCTTTTATTTCCTTTTCTTCTCTGATTACTGTAGCTAGGTCTTCCAGAACTATGTTGAATAATAATGGTGAAAGTGGACACCCTTGTCTGGTTCCTGATCTCAGGGGGAATGCTTTCAGTTTTCAGCACTGAGAATAATGTTTGCAGTACGTTCATCATATATGGCCTTTACTATATTGAGTTAGGTTCCTTATATGCCCATTTTTGAAAGCGTTTTAATCATAAATGGGTGCTGAATTTTGTCAAAGGCTTTTTCTGCCTCTTGGGATTATGTGGCTTTTATGTTTCAATTTGTTAATATGATTTATCACATTGATTCATTTGCATATATTGAAGAATATTTGTATCCCTGGAATAAACCCAACTTGATCATGGTGTATGAGCTTTTTGATGTGTCGCTGAATTCTGTTACTTAAAATTGTGTTGAGGATTTTTGCATCTATGTTCATCAGTGCTATTGTCTTGTAGTTTTCTTTTTTCGTCTTGTCTTTGTCTGATTTTGGTATCAGGGTGCTGGCGGCTTCATAGAATGAGTTTGGAAATGTTCCTTCCTCTGCAATTTTTTGAAAGAGTTTTAGAAGGATAGGCATTAGCTCGTCTCTAAATGTTTGATAGAATTCTCCTGTGAAGCCATTTGGTCCTGGGCCTTTGTTTTTGGGAGATTTTTGATCACAGCTTCAATTTCACTGCTTGTAATTGGATTGCTCATAATTTATATTTCTTTCTGGATCAGTCTTGGAAGATTGAACTTTTTAAAGAATCTGTCCATTTTTTCCAGGTTACCTATTTCATTGCCATATAGTTGTTCATACTAGTCTTTTATAAACCTTTGTGTTTCTGCATTGTCTGTTGTTATAGGAGAAGTTATTCTACTTTTTCACTTCTAATTTTGCTGATTTGATTCTTCTCTTTTTTTCTTGGTGAATCTGGTTAAAGGTTTGTCAATTTTGTTTATCTTCTCAAAGAACCAGGTTTTACTTTTGTTAATCTTTACTATTGTTTATTTTATTTATTTTTCAATTATTTCTGCTCAAATCTTTATGATTTCCTTCCTTCTACTTATTTTGGGATTTTTGTTGTTGTTGTTATTTTTGTTATTTTTCCAGTTGTTTTAGATCTAAAGCTAGGTTGTCTACAGAAAAGAAGTAATTTCAACCATTTTATCTTCTAGCTCACTGATTCATTCTTCTGCTTCAGATATTTCACTATTGATTCCTTCCAGGGTATTTTTAATTTCAATAATCATGTTATTTGTTTCTGTTTGCTTATTCTTTAATTTTTCTAGGTCTTTATTATTTGATTCTTGCATTTTCTCCATTTTGCTTCCAAGATTTTTGATCATCTTTACTATAATTATTCTGAATTATTTTTCAGGTATTTTGCCTATTTCCTCTTCTCTGCTTCAGATATTCCACTAAATTGATTCCTTCCAGGGTATTTTTAATTTCAGTAATCATGTTATTTGTTTCTGTTTGCTTATTCTTTAATTTTTCTAGGTCTTTGTTAATTGATTCTTGCATTTTCTCCATTTTGCTTTCAAGATTTTTGATCATCTTTACTATAATTATTCTGAATTATTTTTCAGGTATTTTGCCTATTTCCTCTTCATTTGTTTGGACTTCTGTGTTTCTAGTTTATTCTTTTCTTTGTGTAGTATTTCTCTGCCTTTTCATCATTATTATTATTATTATTTAGCCTACTATGTTTCAGGTCTCCTTTTCCCAAGCTTCAAGAAAAGTTAATTCTTCACTTGGAAAAGGTTGAATTCTTTCCTCCTTTTGATTTCTGCCCTCTCAGGGTTGGTTCTGGAGAAGGCAATGGCAACCCACTGCCGTACTCTTACCTGGAAAATCCCATGAATGGAGGAGCCTGGTGGGCTGCACTCCATGGGGTTGCTAAGAGTTGGACACAACTGAACGACTTCACTTTCACTTTTTACTTTCATGCGTTGGAGAAGGAAATGGCAATCCACTCCAGTGTTCTTGCCTGGAGAATCCCAGGGATGGGGGAGCCTGGTGGGTTGCCGTCCATGGAGTTGCACAGAGTCGGACATGACTGAAGTGACTTAGCAGCAGCAGCAGGGTTGGTCCAGTGGTTTGTGTAAGCTTAGTATAGAGTGAGATTTCTGCTTAGTTTTTGTTTTCTTGTTTGTTTTTCCTCTGATGGGCAGGGCTGAGTAAGGTGGTGATCCTGTCTGCTTATGATTGGGTTTGTACTTTTGTTTTGCTTGTTGTTTAGATGAGGCATCCTGCACAGGGTGCTACTGGTGTTTGGGTGACGCTTGGTCTTGTATTCAGGTGTTTTAGTTTGTGTGAGTTCTCACTATGTGATACTCCCTCAGGTTAATTCTCTGATAGTCTAGGGTCTTAGAGTCAGTGCTCCCATTCCAATGGCTCAGGGCTTGATGTCTGGTCAGGAACAATTTCACAAGTGGCTTGTTATGGCATTAAGTGAGATTAAAACAAATATCCAAAAATGAGAAACCAAAGATGAACCCCAGACAAATGACAGTTACAAAATTAGGCAAAAAAATAATTAAAATAATAGAATATACACATATACATATACACCCACAAGCAAAGTCAAAGCAGTCCAACAAAAATAAAGTACAGTAGATTGACCTGGTGAACAAAGGAAATCATAAATTATATTTACCAGTTAAGAACAAAACTAAGGCACAAATTGGAAAAAAAACTAAAGCAAGGTGCCAAGAGAGGAATAAAGCAATGAAAACAAATATAACAAATATATTGACAGGAAAAGAAGGAAAGAAAAGAAAGAATAGATATGCAAATTTAAATAGAGGTAGATGTAAAANCAACTTGATCATGGTGTATGAGCTTTTTGATGTGTCGCTGAATTCTGTTACTTAAAATTGTGTTGAGGATTTTTGCATCTATGTTCATCAGTGCTATTGTCTTGTAGTTTTCTTTTTTCGTCTTGTCTTTGTCTGATTTTGGTATCAGGGTGCTGGCGGCTTCATAGAATGAGTTTGGAAATGTTCCTTCCTCTGCAATTTTTTGAAAGAGTTTTAGAAGGATAGGCATTAGCTCGTCTCTAAATGTTTGATAGAATTCTCCTGTGAAGCCATTTGGTCCTGGGCCTTTGTTTTTGGGAGATTTTTGATCACAGCTTCAATTTCACTGCTTGTAATTGGATTGCTCATAATTTATATTTCTTTCTGGATCAGTCTTGGAAGATTGAACTTTTTAAAGAATCTGTCCATTTTTTCCAGGTTACCTATTTCATTGCCATATAGTTGTTCATACTAGTCTTTTATAAACCTTTGTGTTTCTGCATTGTCTGTTGTTATAGGAGAAGTTATTCTACTTTTTCACTTCTAATTTTGCTGATTTGATTCTTCTCTTTTTTTCTTGGTGAATCTGGTTAAAGGTTTGTCAATTTTGTTTATCTTCTCAAAGAACCAGGTTTTACTTTTGTTAATCTTTACTATTGTTTATTTTATTTATTTTTCAATTATTTCTGCTCAAATCTTTATGATTTTCTTCCTTCTACTTATTTTGGGATTTTTGTTGTTGTTGTTGTTTTTGTTATTTTTCCAGTTGTTTTAGGTCTAAAGTTAGGTTGTCTACAGAAAAGAAGTAATTTCAACCATTTTATCTTCTAGCTCACTGATTCGTTCTTCTGCTTCAGATATTCCACTAAATTGATTCCTTCCAGGGTATTTTTAATTTCAGTAATCATGTTATTTGTTTCTGTTTGCTTATTCTTTAATTTTTCTAGGTCTTTGTTAATTGATTCTTGCATTTTCTCCATTTTGCTTCCAAGATTTTTGATCATCTTTACTATAATTATTCTGAATTATTTTTCAGGTATTTTGCCTATTTCCTCTTCATTTGTTTGGACTTCTGTGTTTCTAGTTTATTCTTTTCTTTGTGTAGTATTTCTCTGCCTTTTCATTATTATTATTATTATTATTATTTAGCATACTGTGTTTCAGGTCTCCTTTTCCCAAGCTTCAAGAAAAGTTAATTCTTCACTTGGAAAAGGTTGAATTCTTTCCTCCTTTTGATTTCTGCCCTCTCAGGGTTGGTTCTGGAGAAGGCAATGGCAACCCACTGCCGTACTCTTACCTGGAAAATCCCATGAATGGAGGAGCCTGGTGGGCTGCACTCCATGGGGTTGCTAAGAGTTGGACACAACTGAACGACTTCACTTTCACTTTTTACTTTCATGCGTTGGAGAAGGAAATGGCAATCCACTCCAGTGTTCTTGCCTGGAGAATCCCAGGGATGGGGGAGCCTGGTGGGTTGCCGTCCATGGAGTTGCACAGAGTCGGACATGACTGAAGTGACTTAGCAGCAGCAGCAGGGTTGGTCCAGTGGTTTGTGTAAGCTTGGTATAGAGTGAGATTTCTGCTTAGTTTTTGTTTTCTTGTTTGTTTTTCCTCTGATGGGCAGGGCTGAGTAAGGTGGTGATCCTGTCTGCTTATGATTGGGTTTGTACTTTTGTTTTGCTTGTTGTTTAGATGAGGCATCCTGCACAGGGTGCTACTGGTGTTTGGGTGATGCTTGGTCTTGTATTCAGGTGTTTTAGTTTGTGTGAGTTCTCACTATGTGATACTCCCTAAGGTTAGTTCTCTGATAGTCTAGGGTCTTAGAGTCAGTGCTCCCATTCCAATGGCTCAGGGCTTGATGTCTGGTCAGGAACAATTTCACAAGTGGCTTGTTATGGCATTAAGTGAGATTAAAACAAATATCCAAAAATGAGAAACCAAAGATGAACCCCAGACAAATGACAGTTACAAAATTAGGCAAAAAAATAATTAAAATAATAGAATATACACATATACATATACACCCACAAGCAAAGTCAAAGCAGTCCAACAAAAATAAAGTACAGTAGATTGACCTGGTGAACAAAGGAAATCATAAATTATATTTACCAGTTAAGAACAAAACTAAGGCACAAATTGGAAAAAAAAAAAATAAAGCAAGGTGCCAAGAGAGGAATAAAGCAATGAAAACAAATATAACAAATATATTGACAGGAAAAGAAGGAAAGAAAAGAAAGAATAGATATGCAAATTTAAATAGAGGTAGATGTAAAAAAAAAGTGAAAATTAGTCACTCAGTCGTGTCCGACTCTTTGTGACCCCCATGTACTGTAGCCAACCAAGTTCTTCTGTCCACGGGATTCCCCAGGCAAGGATACTGGAGTGGGTTGCCATTCTCTTCTCCAGGGGATCTTTCTGACTCATGGATCGAACCTGGTCTGCATCATTGCAGGTCAAGTCTTTACCATCTGAGCCACCAGGGAAGCAATAGAAGATTTATAGAGGTAGATATAGCTCTATTTATTTACAGAGGTAGATATAGAATATTTATATACATTAAAGATTAACTGCAAGGGGAAAAGAACAGTAGGACAGGCAAACAAAGGAATAAATGTAGAAAAAATATAATACGTTAAAAAAATTAAAATTATAAAAAACAGAAGAAAGAAAAAAGCAAAAAAAAAAAAAAAAGAAAGAAAACTTCATAGAACTGCAAAAGCCCAATGTAGAGGCAGAGGTTTATAATAACAATAAAAAGTGTGACTGAATATACATGTATGCATATATACCCATAAGCAAAATCAAAACGAATGCAATAATAGTAAAGTACAATAGATGGACCTGGTGAATAAAGGAAACCAAAAATTATATTTATCAGAGCAAAACAAATTAAAGAATAAACTGGAAAACAAAACTAAATCAAGTTGCCAATTGGGGGATAAAGGAATGAAACTAAAACTAACACATATGTTGTGAAGAAAGGAGAGAAAGAAAGAACAGATAAGCTAAGTTAGACAGAGGTAGATAAAGACAATTTATATATGTTAAAGTTTAGCTGCAAGGGAGAAGAACAACAGGGAAAGCAAACAAAGGAATAAATGTAGAAAAAATAATAATAGATTAAAAATTTTAAATTAAAAAAGGAGAAAAAAAAGGAAAGCTCCACAAAACTGCAAAAGGCCAGGGTTGAAGCAGAGGTTTATAACAACAATAAAAAATTTGATACAGAAAAAAGAAGAATAAAAGCTAAAAAGCTTAATTGGATTTCATAGTGCCAATAAAATCAACAACTAAAGCAGAGAGGGAAGAAAAAGGATTAAAAAAATAACAGCCACCCAAAAACATCTGTAGAACAAGGCAAAAAATAAGAATAATAAATATTTTTCTTGAGTCACTGCTGTCAGAGACCTTTCCCTCACTGGGAGTCACAGTCCAGCCTGCCTCCTTAGGATGCCCTTCAACACTGTGCTATTCTCTGGACCTGCTGTGGGGGCAGCTCAGTTTCTAACCTGGTCCTACTTCTATGTGTTTTTGCCTCCAATGTCCACAGCTATCAGAACTAGTGTGTTTTCTTTTGTCAGAGCTCTCAATGACCTTTTATATATTCCATAGACACAGAGTCTGCCTGGTTGATCATGTGGATTTAACTTGCAGCTTGTACAGCTGGTGGGATGGTTTTAGGTCTTCTTCCTTAGCCACACTGCCCCTGGGTTTCAGTTGTGGTTTTATTTCCACCTCTGCATGTGGGTTGTTCACTGGGGTTTACTCCTGAGGCTGTCCTGGAGGACTTGGGTTTGCCACTGTGAGGGCCAGGTGTAGAGGTGGTGCAGCTGCTTAGGTCACAAGGGTTCTAGCAGCACCAGGTACTCAGGGACATTACAGGAAATATAGTGCTCTAGAAGGGTATGGCAACCAGTATTGGCCAATAAATTCCAGTATTCTTGCCTGGAGAACCCTAGTCCCTGACAGAAGCCTGCGAGGCCACAGTCTACAGGGCTGCAAAGAGGCGGACATGACTGAAGTGACCCGGCCCACATAGATGCAAGCCCTTTTTTTGCCTGTGGCAACTCTGCCCCAGTGAGGGTTGAGCATGAAGGTCAACCTTCATGCATGCTTGGCTTGCAGGGACTTTGTGTTGCCAAGTGTGCAGGGCCATGGACTGCCTCCACTGCAGGAATTATGGCCGTATCAGAGTCTTTTGGGGGGCTTCTTGTAGCTGGTGATCAGAAGGCCTCTTTGGCCAGTCTTTCTCCATAGTTCCACACATTCAGACACTTAGATGGCTCCCTTGCCTGGGGTTCTTCTTTGCTGTTGGGCACATCAGGCACATAAAGAGCTCCCCACCTGCCTAGCTGGGGTCCTCCTCTGTAGATTGGCATGTCAGGCACTTAAAGGGGCATCCTGGGTGGGGTTCTACTCTGTAGTTCGGTGCTTCGGTCACATAAAGGAGCACCCTGGGTGGGATCCTACTCTGTAGTTCAGTTCATCAAGCATCTGATGGGCCACCCTTGCTATTGTTCAGCTGCCAATGCTGGAGTGTGGGGAGAGAGAGGCTATGGTGATGGCTCCACCCTCTATGCATGCCTCAGCAGTTTCGCCTTGCTTCCATGGCTGCCTGGCTTTCCTCCACTGGCATTTCCCACCACGATCTCCTCTCCCACGTCCCCTCAATCAGTCTCTCCACAGTCAACAGCAGCCCTCGCCATGGAATTGCCCCCAAATCCCTAAACTCCAGCTCCCATATGCTTTGCTTAGGGGACTATCGTTCCTGTTCAGGGTATGTTTGGCTGGTGCAAGGACTGTCTTATTCTCATTCCATTTAGGCTGTCACAGACCAGCTGTTTGACTCTCAGCCTTAAATATTTCTCTTCTGAACCAGACAATTGCCCCAATGTGAGGATCAGACCCCTGCTTCAGTTCCCCTACCCATCAAGAGCAGGTCCAGTCCTACTAAAATTCCTGTTTTTCCCCTAGTTCCTTCATCCTACTGAGATTTGGATGGTTAGATATATTCTGTTCTGCTCGTCAGGTACACCTGTACACTCTCAGCTGGTGTCCTGCATGCACTTCTGTGTCTGAAGGTGTATTCCTGAGGTATCCTGGAGAGAAACGTAATCCACATACATCCTGCCATCTTGTTCTCTGTCTTTTTGTGTTGTCTTTTTCTGGTTTTGGTATCAGGGTGATGGTGGCCTCTTAGAATGAATTTGGAAGTGTTCCTTTGCAATTTTTTTGAAAGAGTTTTAGAAGGATAGGAATTAGCTCTTTTCTAAATGTTTGATAGAATTCTCCTGTGAAGCCATCTGGTCCTGGGCTTTTGTTTTTTGGGAAATTTTTGATCACAGTTTCAATTTCATTGCACGTAATTGGGTTGTTCATAATTATATTTCTTTCTGGTTCAGTCTTGGAAGATTGAGCCTTTCTAAGTATCTGTCCATTCCTTCTAGGTTCTCTATTTTATTGCCACCTAATTGTTCATAATAGTCTCTTATAATCCTTTGTATTTCTGCATTGTGTGCTGTACCCTTTCATTTTGCATTTCTAATTTTGTTGATTTGACTTTTCTCTCCTGTTTTTCTTGGTGAGTCTGGCTAAAGCTTTGTCAGTTTTATCTTCTCAAAGAATCAGCTTTTATTTTTGTTTATCTTTACTATTATTTCTTTCATTTGTTTTTCATTTATTTCTGCTTTGTACCCTTTCATTTTGCATTTCTAATTTTGTTGATTTGACTTTTCTCTCCTGTTTTTCTTGGTGAGTCTGGCTAAAGCTTTGTCAGTTTTATCTTCTCAAAGAATCAGCTTTTATTTTTGTTTATCTTTCCTATTATTTCTTTCATTTGTTTTTCATTTATTTCTGCTTGGATCTTTATGATTTCTTTCCTTCTCTACCTTTGAGGCTTATTTATTCTTCTTTTCCCAGTTGTTTTAAGTGTAAAGCTAGGTTGTCTGTTTGATGTTTTCCTTGTTTCTTGAGGTAGGATTGTATTGCTATAAACTTCCCTCTTAGAACTTCTTTTGCTGGATCCCACAGGTTTTGAGTTGTTGTGTTTTCATTGTCATTTTTTTTTCTAAGATTTTTTAATTTACCTTTTTATTTCTCTAGTAACCCTTTTGGTTATTTAATCTCCATGTATTTGTGGGTTTTTTTTGCAGTTTTTTTCTTGTAATTGATATTTGGTCTCATAGCTGTGNTCTTAGAACTTCTTTTGCTGGATCCCACAGGTTTTGAGTTGTTGTGTTTTCATTGTCATTTTTTTTTCTAAGATTTTTTAATTTACCTTTTTATTTCTCTAGTAACCCTTTTGGTTATTTAATCTCCATGTATTTGTGGGTTTTTTTTGCAGTTTTTTTCTTGTAATTGATATTTGGTCTCATAGTGTTGTGGTTGGAAAAGATAATTGATATCATTTCAATTTTCCTAAATTTATTGAGGTTTGTTTAATGACCCAAGATGTGGTCTATCCTGGAGAATGTTCATGTGCACTTGAGAAGAAGGTGTATTCTGCATTTGGATGGAATGTCCTGAAGATATCAATGAGATCCATTTTGTCTAATGTATCATTTAAGACATGTGTTTCCTTATTAAATTTCTGCCTTAATTATTTATCCATTTTTGTGAGTGGAGTGCTAAGTCTCCTACTATTATTTTGTTACTGTCAATTTCTCTTTTCATTTCTGTTAGTGTTTGTCCTATGTATTGAGGTGCTCCTATGTTGGGTGCATAGATATTTATAGTTGTTATGTCTTCTTTTTGGATTGATCCCTCTATCATTATGTAGTGTCTTTCCTTATCTCTTGTAATATTTTTTATTTTAAGGTCTACTTTGTGTGATATAAGGATTGCTATTCCAGCTTTCTTTTGCATTCCATTTGTATGGCATATATTTTTCCATCCTCTCACTTTCAGTCTATTTAGGTCTTTAGATCTGTAGTGGATTTCTTGTAGACAGCATATATATAGATCTTATTTTTGTATCCATTCAGCTAGCCTGTGTCTTTTGGTTGGAAAATTTAATCAGCTCACATTTAAAGTAATTATTTATATATATGTTCAAGGCTATGGTTTTTCCAGTGGCCATGTATGGATGTGAGAGTTGGACTGTGAAGAAATCTGAGAGCTGAAGAATTGATACTTTTGAACTATGGTGTTGGAGAAGACTCCTGAGAGTCCCTTGGACTGCAAGGAGACCCAACCAGTCCATTCTGAAGGAGATCAGCCCTGGAATTTCTTTGGAGGGAATGATGCTAAAGCTGAAACTCCAGTACTTTGGCCACCTCATGCGAAGAGTTGACTCATTGGAAAAGACTCTGATGCTGGGAGGGATTGGGGGCAGGAGGAGAAGGGGACGACAGAGGATGAGATGGCTGGATGGCATCACTGACTCGACAGACATAAGTATGAGTGAACTCTGGAAGTTGGTGATGGACAGGGAGGCCTGGCGTGCTGCGATTCATGGGGTCGTAAAGAATCGGACTCTACTGAGTAACTGAACTGAACTGAACTGATATTCCTATTGCCATTTTCTTAATTGTTTGGGGTCTGTGTGTATGTTTTTCTTCTCTTGTATTTCCTAACTATATAAGTCCCTTTAACATTTGTT
>SJYX01008886.1:41977-69170 GCA_006410675.1 Oreotragus oreotragus
ATTCTGGAGTGAGCTGCCATTTCCTTCTTAAGAGGATCTTCCCGACCTAGGAATTGAACCTGCATCTCCTGTGTCTCCTGCATTGGCAGGCGGATTCTTTACCACTGAGCCATCTGGGAAGCCCCATTATAAAAGTAAGAGCAGGCTTAAATTAAAAAAAAAAAAGTCATAAAGTTCTAGAAGTTCTAATGAAAATTCATAGTCTGTGTGACAACTCTTATGTTTGCATAGGTTTTTTTGGCTGAGACGGAAGTGATGCTTTAATATGTAGGAATAACCATACATATTAGAAGTCAGAGCCATTTACAGTAATATAGTCTGACTTGTTTATGTTGTATATGATCAATGTATACTGAATTATATTCAATATTTTGTAATAACCTATAATGGAATGTAATCTGAAAAAAAATAACTGAATCACTTTGCCATATAGCCCAAACTAACACAATATTGTAAATCAACTGTGTGTGCCTGTGTGCTAAGTCGCTTCAGTTGTGTCTGACTCTTTGCAACCCTGTGAACTGCAGCCGGCCAGTCTCCTTTGTCTGTGGGATTCTCCAGGCAAGAATATTGGAGTGAATTGCCATGCCTTCCTCCAACCCAGGGATCGAATCTACGTCTCCTGCGACTCCTACATTGCAGGTGGATTCTTTACCCCTGAGCCACTGGGGAAGCCCAAATCAACTATCCTTAAATTAAAAAAAAAAAAAGATTCTCTAGTTTTCCAGTGGGTAGTCTCATGTACGGAGAAGGTGATGGCACCCCACTCCAGTACTCTTGCCTGGAAAATCCCATGGACAGAGGAGCCTGGTAGGCTGCGGTCCATGGGGTCGCAAAGAGTCAGATACAACTGAGCGACTTCCCTTTCTCTTTTCACTTTCATGCATTGGAGAAGGAAATGGCAACCCACTCCAGTGTTCTGGAGAATCCCAGGGACGGGGAAGCCTGGTGGGCTGCCGTCTATGGGGTCACACAGAGTCGGACACAACTGAAGTGACTTAGCAGTAGCAGCAGTCTCATGTAAGTAAGGCATTTCCAAATGACCGCGTGTATTAGTGAAAATGAAACTGTAGCCAGAGGAAGAAGCAGATAGGAATAAAACTTCCACCATAGCATTTTGTAAAGCAGATTTGACAGAATGCTGATTCTGAGAGAAACTGTGAAATAAAAGGTTCTGTGGTTAAATGAATTCGGGAAATGTGGCCAACTCTATTCCCTGCTATTGGAAATTCACCATAAATATTAGCATGCTAAGGAATCTGAGAAGCCTACCAGTAAAGAACCATGAGGAACTTTCTTGTAACTAGTAATGTGCTGTTGGAACACCATCTTACTCCCTGCTCAAGAAAACAAGAACAGAAGGCTGAAGACTGCAGTCCATAGAGTTGTCTCTGTTTCTTAGCAACATTTGGCCCAGAACAAAGCAACAGAGAGCGAGCAGGCAAACACACAGCTGCTTTAATTCAAGGGACAGCCTCTTTTGTATGTAGCAGATGCTCAGTAAATGTTGTTCCTGTGAATAAACCAATCAAGACAACTCATGGGGAATCTGTGTTGAAAGAGGGTTGGAGTGATAAAGTGGAAAAGAATGGAATCAGACTGAGTCTCACTTAAGAGTAAGAGTTTATATTTATTAAGAACTCACCACGCATTCAGGCTTTATCCATATTGGCTCACTTACGCTTTGTAATAGTTTTGGGAGGTGGGTGCTAACATCATCCCCATTTTATGGCTGAAGAAATTGGGCCGTTGAGAGTTTCAGTAACCTGCCTGAGGCCACGCAACCAGCAAGTGGCAGAAATGGGATTCAAATCCTCTCTGGCTTTAGAGCCAATGCCTATAACCTTTCACTTTTGCAAGCCCAGCACTTTTGAGTGCTGGCATGCTGAGGAATGGAGACATGAAATGGGGATTCTGCCCCAAAGGAGGTGGTTGGTAATGGACATGGGAAGAGAGTACAGAGGCACAAAAAGTACAATTTATTTTTCCAAGGTAAACTTTAATGCCAAGATGAGTGGGATGCCCAGTGGATTAGATGATTGGACAAGGAGTTTGAAACCCATAAGGTGTGTTGTGTATGTAAAATATTATCAGAGTTCTTACTAATGATATGATACCACTTGGGAAGAGAGGAGAGCTCTGAAGGGGCTGGTGACTGTGGCGATGATGATAATAATGCTTTTTATAGTTCTTTCCAATTTACAGGGGCTTCCCTGGTAACTCAGATGATAAAGAATCTGCTGCTAATGCTAGAGACCCAGGTTCAATCCTTGGGTCAGGAAGATCTCCTGGAGAAGGGAATGGCTACCTACTCCAGTATTCTTGCCTGGAGAATCCTATGGACAGAGGAGTTTGGTGGGCTTCAGTCCATGGGGTCACAAGTTTTGTATGTTTTATTATGTTTAGTTTTCTCTGCAAGCCTTAGGGGGTTATATTATTAAGTACTAATAATAATCATTATTATTTCCGTTGTCCACATGGAAAGCTGAGGCCTAAGGGGGTTAAGTGATTGACCAAAAGGCCCCACAGCTTGTACACAATGGAGCCAGACACTCCAATGCATGAAAGAGAAAAGTGAAGGTTAAGTCGCTCAGTCTGTCCGACTGTTAGCGACCCCATGGACTGCAGCCCACCAGGCTACTCCATCCATTGGATTTTCCAGGCAAGAGTACTGGGGTGGGGTGCCATTGCCTTCCCCGATGAACAATTTTACATCCTAATAAATACAGGATAAAACCTTGCCTATTATGATACTTTTTTCATTGCTTCTAAGATACATCCCAAGTGTAAAGATAATATTCTGTGAAAAATGTGAAGAAAATTAGAATTTATAAAATAGGGTCAGTCAGTCAGTCAGTTCAGTCATGTCTGACTCTTTGTGAACACATGGATTGCAGCTTGCCAGGCTTCCCTGTCCATCACTAACTCCCAGAGCTTGCTCAAACTCATGTCTATCAAGTCAGTGATGCCATCCAACCATCTCACCCTCTGCTGCCCCCATCTCCCCACTGCCTTTAATCTTTCCTAGCATCAGGGTATTTTCCAATGAATCAGTTCTTTGCATCAGAAGAACTGACTCATTACATGGACCATAACCTTGTCTAACTCAATGAAACTGTGAGCCATGCTGTGTAGGGTCACCCAAGATGGATGGGTCATGGTGGAGAGTTCTGACAAAATGTGGTCCACTAGAGAAGGGAATGGCAAACCACTTCAGTATTCTTGCCTTGAGAACTCCATGAACAGTATGAAAAGGCAAAAAGATACAACACTGAAGAAAAAACATAGGGTAATATGACTGTGAAGTATCTGTTTATACAGTGATAGAAAGCAGTGTTTCTCTTCTTTGGTGTGTAGGAATCCAACTGGGAGTCTTGTTGAAATGGATCTTGTGATTCAGCAGGTATGGAGTACAGTTTGAGACTGTGAATATCTAAATATCTCAGCTGACACTCATATAGATGGTTCACACTTTCATAGCAAGCATATAAGGTAGCTTTGAAAAAAAATCTAAGAAAAAAAAAAAAAAGGAAACAAGTCAAAATACTAAATGAATGAATAGTACCGGTATTACGTGAATATTGCAAACTTTGTGATGATTGTATAAGAATGAAGTCTGAAGGTGGGTGGTCAAGCTTAGCTTGTGGTCAAGCTATGTCTTTAGGCCTCCTAGAAAAACAAGACTTTCCATTTGGGATTCAGGTCACGACCAGTGTTGAGGTGGAGATTTCTCTTTTTCCACCCACAACTCCAACTGTGACTGAAAATCCAGTATCTTTTCATTTCATTGCGTAGATGATGCATGAGTCGTCTCAGTGATATTCTGGCAGATGAGATGTCCAGGCTACTCAGACACCTTCCAGGATGACTATTTTCCATTTTGGAAAAATTTTGGAAATTTTTGAAAGTTATTTGGGAATGGTTTCTCAGGCCAAAGATTCTTCTTGCTTTAAACTAAAATCTGGGTTTCTGTGACTTCAGGATGTTCCATCCTCATTCTCATTCTTGGTAACAACAAAAAGAATTCAAATCTTCTTCCTAGAAGACAACTCTACACCAATTTGATGGCTGCTCCAGGCTAGATAAGCCCAGGACCATCTCCCTCTTCTGCTGCTGCTTTGGCACCCCCTTTACAGTCACAGTGAACTCACTCTGTTAATCTCTTGAGGTGTGGCATCCAGACCACATGTCATTCTCCGTCAGCATGTGCCCTCACCTCTCCTGACCTAGGTGTTATGCCTGAGGTGGTGACTGCCTTCTGGCAGTCACATCACACTGCTGACTCACTATCCACTGTCCAGCAAAGCCCCTCAATCCGCTGTCTACGTGTGGTTGCTAAGTCAGATCTTGTCCCCATATTTATACAACTGTACTCTGGGGCCCAGGGCTAAAACCATTTATGCTTGGCTGATAAACTTAGCCTTGTTAGGTCTGATCCGACTCCCTTGGCATGACTTATGGTGTCCCTGGAGGCTCTACCCCCAGAAAGTCCCCTAATTAGCTTCTCCTCGGTTTTAAGAGCTTGACCTACTTCCAAGCCTACACAGCTGTGTCCCTTCAACCATCCACTCTGTTCCAGCCTTCAGGGTCTTCCAATGGAGATAGTCATTCCGGTCTACCTAACCTCTATCATCACCTTTTACTGCTTCCCACCCCCTCTTTCTGCTGTCAGTGTACATGACACTGATCTCAACTTACATCCTTCTCCTGGGGATTTCTCAGCTACTGTATCTTGTCAACAGCGGTGTGGTCATGACTTAATTATGCTTTGCTTTCCTTGGTCCTGATTCATCTAGAGTTACCTCCAAAAAATGCAGATTTTGAAGGGGGAAGTGTTTTTATTACTATAGTGGACATAAGGGTGAATCCATTTCTCCTTATTCTCTCAACATTATTTGTGAGTAAAGACATAGCTGAGTGGACTCAGGGGTGTGGACCCTGCTCAAAAAACAGCAAAGTTAGACTTGTGTGAAGACTAAATCTTGAGCCTATGAACATCATGCTCATGGCCAACTCAGTATATTGGCCTGGAGCTTACATGTCTGAGTTCTGCAGTATATTTTATTATTGTCAGTGTGATGGGCAAATTTGGGAAGCCATTCTTCCTTAGATACAATTTGCACATTTGTAATCTGCCTTTAAAAATATCTAAGTAACTGATTTTATTTATTTTATTTTATTTTATTTTTTTTTAAGTAACTGATTTTAATTTCACCATTTTTAGCTTCTTGTGAGTGCGACAAGGATGACAATGAATAAAATGTTTGCTAATTTCAATCAGTTACTGTATTCCCAATCAAGATAGTAACTCTTACCTTCTTGGATCCCAAAGCAACGGTCAGTGTCCTTCAGAAATGAAGTATCTTCTTGGGCGGTGGTTCCAGAAATCAAAACCAAGCAAAAACAAAGAAAAATGAACTACAAAGAGTTTAAATAAATCTAGAAACTGTGCTTGTTCTAAGTTTAGCTACTTTTAAATGGGTACACAGTAGATGGTGTGAGATGGAAATAAATTTTCCATTTTCCTTTTGGTTAAGTTCTTTATTCTTTAAATAATTGGTTAAATACAATATTGATTAATAACTCTTTTTGAGTATCTTCTGTGTGTGCCAGGTACCATGTTAGCTCCTTGGTGGTTTAGTCGCTAAGTCATGTCTGACTCTTGCAAGTCCATGGACTGTAGCCCACCCAGGCTCCTCCGTCCATGGAATTTCCTAGGCAAGAATACTGGAGTAGGTTGCCTTTTCCTTCTCCAGGAGTTAGCGCCTTAAGCAGGTATAAAAAAGGATAAAGACAGTCTCTACTCTAAAAGAAGGCAAAATACAGTAAGGGGTAAGGGAAGTGCTCAAATAAGTCCTTAAACAAGGAAGAATAATGCAAATTCTGTAAGAGTCTAAATGAAATGTTAGGGGACTTACAGAGATGATGCTTCTGGCTGAGTGTAGGGGGCTGTGAGGGGTCAAGGTACACAGTAGATGGTGTGAGATGGAAATAAATTTTCCATTTTCCTTTTGGTTAAGTTCTTTATTCTTTAAATAATTGGTTAAATACAATATTGATTAATAACTCTTTTTGAGTATCTTCTGTGTGTGCCAGGTACCATGTTAGCTCCTTGGTGGTTTAGTCGCTAAGTCATGTCTGACTCTTGCAAGTCCATGGACTGTAGCCCACCCAGGCTCCTCCGTCCATGGAATTTCCTAGGCAAGAATACTGGAGTAGGTTGCCTTTTCCTTCTCCAGGAGTTAGCGCCTTAAGCAGGTATAAAAAAGGATAAAGACAGTCTCTACTCTAAAAGAAGGCAAAATACAGTAAGGGGTAAGGGAAGTGCTCAAATAAGTCCTTAAACAAGGAAGAATAATGCAAATTCTGTAAGAGTCTAAATGAAATGTTAGGGGACTTACAGAGATGATGCTTCTGGCTGAGTGTAGGGGGCTGTGAGGGGTCATGGAAGAAAGGAAGAGGAAGAATCATCCAGACTGTTACCTGAATCTTTACATCAGTTAGCTGAGTTCTTTGGCAGTGGGAGAAAAGTTGTGAATTATAGGCAAGACTTCTTTAAGAGGTCTAGGAAGGGCACTCTCTTAAATATCCTATATTCCCCTGGAGAAGATGAAGGTACGTCAGCTGATAACTTATTTGGGACTAACCTCAGTTCACAAGTTTATAACCTGCATGAAGATCTCAAGGTATCATAAGAGTCTGAATAATTTTCCATATAAAATCTGACTCCAACTTCCCATTTACCATAGAGTACTTCTATAGAATCAGGGAATGATGTCATGAAATACCATTTAGGTAGAAAAAGACATTTCAACACTTGCTTTACTACTTCGGTTGCCTCCTTTTATCTTTTATGAGTCTTTAAAAGATTTCTAGCTATATCCTAGAATTCTCCCACATTTTCCCAGAAACAATTAAATGATTAAGTATTTTATTTTGAACCCTCAGTTCAAAAGAAACCAGACTTGGAGGCTGAACCTTAGGTTTCTAATGCCAGTTCTGTAAAGTAGCTGTTGTAATTTCTTTGGGCTTTGGTTCCCTTCTGTCAAATGAGACAGACCAGAAAATCTCAAGATTCCTCTTAGCTCTGTGAATGTATGACAGGAGGCTTTCTGGTGAAGATGGTGGCCAGAAATCAAAGCCTCACAAGTCTCCTCTGAGAGATGCTCCTGCAGGGTCAGACATGACTCAGCCCAAAGTCCACCGGGCACACCATGCAAGAGCAATCTGGAAACCAGTCATTCATAAGCAGACTAAGGATGCACTCTGAGATGGATAAAATGCATGAGAGGATTCCTTCCCACAATTATCTTCCAGAAATCCTGACATAAGAAAAACATTTAAATGATCACAAAAATGTCAAATAATAGTTCAAGGCAATTGCAGAAAAGATATCACAAATTAGCAGGTTTATTTGCTGACTGCGTGTTAAAATATTGACCTAAACAATTAGAGGGGTAAGTATGCATTGTATTCAGCTTCATATCCTGTAAGGTAATTTTTTTGGTCTCATAATTGCTTATATTCTTGTTTTTTCACTCCTTGTAGAAGCTTCTTGAAAGGCCTTGTCATCTTGCCTTCTGTACTGCCCTTAACACCGTTCCTTGCACTAGGTCCTCAGCAAAGGCTACTGTATTGCTTTCTCTTCTTTCCACATAACCTAATCAGGTATAGTCAAAGCGACATGGAGCAAAAATGTGGGCACTTGTGAGCACTTACCTCACGATGCTGTGGTCAAAGTGGTTTCAGAAGCGTGACCCCCCCGGGCTCCCTTTATACCCCCAAATCTGCAAGCCCAGCGCTCTAGCTTGGCTATATTTGGGGATCACCATTTACTTGTTAGATGTAAATGCGTCGTAGCACTGATCTCTCACTGCTGTTAAGTTACTTGGATAAATGACCAGCGGAGGCTGTGTAATGCCAAGTCAGCTGCATAGGGATTTTGACGTTGGACAAGATCTTTGAGACTTAGAGAGTACTAGGGACTGAGTGGAACTGGGGCAGAGTGTGTTGAGAAGGTCAGTGAAGGGCAGAGACATAGGATGAATTGTCAAGCAATGGGTGATCAATAGCATGGATACTAACTACGTCTCCTTTACCAAGGACTATAAACATGAGATAGTGTGTGCCTCTTCTCATGAATTTACGGAAAACATAATATTGGCCATTTAACACACCCATTCTTTTTTTTTTAACATTAAAAAAATTGAAGTATAGTTGATTTACAATCTTGTGTTAGTTTCAGGTATATAACAAAGTGTTTCAGTTATATATATATATATACACACCTGTGTAATTATATTTCAGATTTGTTTCCCTTATATTACAAAATATTGAGTAGTTCCTTGTGCTATACACTAGGTCCTTGTTATCTATACAGTAGTGTGTATCTGTTAATCCCAAATCCCTAATTTATTCTTTTCTCCCTCCATTTCCCCCTTTGGTAACAATAAATTTGCTTCCTCTGTCTGTGGGTCTATTTCTGTTTTGTATCTAAGTTCGTATGTATCAGTTTTTTTTTTTTTTTAGATTTCACATATATGCCATATCACATGATATTTGTCTGGCTTACTTCAACTTAATATGGTGATTTCTGCTGTGTTGTGTCTAAGTTCGTATGTAGCAGGTTTTTTTTTTTTTTAGATTTCACATACATGCCATATCACATGATATTTGTCTGGCTTACTTCAACTTAATATGGTGATTTCTGCTGTGTTGTGTCTAAGTTCGTATGTAGCAGTTTTTTTTTTTCTTTTTAGATTTCACATACATGCCATATCACATGATATTTGTCTGGCTTACTTCAACTTAATATGGTGATTTCTGCTGTGTTGTGCTTAGTCTCTCAGTCACATCCAACTCTTTGTGACCCCATGGACGATAGCCCATCAGACTCCTCTGTCCATAGGCTTTCCCAGGCAAGCATTCTGGAGTGAGCTGCCATTTCCTTCTTAAGAGGATCTTCCCGACCTAGGAATTGAACCTGCATCTCCTGTGTCTCCTGCATTGGCAGGCGGATTCTTTACCACTGAGCCATCTGGGAAGCCCCATTATAAAAGTAAGAGCAGGCTTAAATTAAAAAAAAAAAAGTCATAAAGTTCTAGAAGTTCTAATGAAAATTCATAGTCTGTGTGACAACTCTTATGTTTGCATAGGTTTTTTTGGCTGAGACGGAAGTGATGCTTTAATATGTAGGAATAACCATACATATTAGAAGTCAGAGCCATTTACAGTAATATAGTCTGACTTGTTTATGTTGTATATGATCAATGTATACTGAATTATATTCAATATTTTGTAATAACCTATAATGGAATGTAATCTGAGAAAAAATAACTGAATCACTTTGCCATATAGCCCAAACTAACACAATATTGTAAATCAACTGTGTGTGCCTGTGTGCTAAGTCGCTTCAGTTGTGTCTGACTCTTTGCAACCCTGTGAACTGCAGCCGGCCAGTCTCCTTTGTCTGTGGGATTCTCCAGGCAAGAATATTGGAGTGAATTGCCATGCCTTCCTCCAACCCAGGGATCGAATCTACGTCTCCTGCGACTCCTACATTGCAGGTGGATTCTTTACCCCTGAGCCACTGGGGAAGCCCAAATCAACTATCCTTAAATTAAAAAAAAAAAAAGATTCTCTAGTTTTCCAGTGGGTAGTCTCATGTACGGAGAAGGTGATGGCACCCCACTCCAGTACTCTTGCCTGGAAAATCCCATGGACAGAGGAGCCTGGTAGGCTGCGGTCCATGGGGTCGCAAAGAGTCAGATACGACTGAGCGACTTCCCTTTCTCTTTTCACTTTCATGCATTGGAGAAGGAAATGGCAACCCACTCCAGTGTTCTGGAGAATCCCAGGGACGGGGAAGCCTGGTGGGCTGCCGTCTATGGGGTCACACAGAGTCGGACACAACTGAAGTGACTTAGCAGTAGCAGCAGTCTCATGTAAGTAAGGCATTTCCAAATGACCGCGTGTATTAGTGAAAATGAAACTGTAGGCAGAGGAAGAAGCAGATAGGAATAAAACTTCCACCATAGCATTTTGTAAAGCAGATTTGACAGAATGCTGATTCTGAGAGAAACTGTGAAATAAAAGGTTCTGTGGTTAAATGAATTCGGGAAATGTGGCCAACTCTATTCCCTGCTATTGGAAATTCACCATAAATATTAGCATGCTAAGGAATCTGAGAAGCCTACCAGTAAAGAACCATGAGGAACTTTCTTGTAACTAGTAATGTGCTGTTGGAACACCATCTTACTCCCTGCTCAAGAAAACAAGAACAGAAGGCTGAAGACTGCAGTCCATAGAGTTGTCTCTGTTTCTTAGCAACATTTGGCCCAGAACAAAGCAACAGAGAGCGAGCAGGCAAACACACAGCTGCTTTAATTCAAGGGACAGCCTCTTTTGTATGTAGCAGATGCTCAGTAAATGTTGTTCCTGTGAATAAACCAATCAAGACAACTCATGGGGAATCTGTGTTGAAAGAGGGTTGGAGTGATAAAGTGGAAAAGAATGGAATCAGACTGAGTCTCACTTAAGAGTAAGAGTTTATATTTATTAAGAACTCACCACGCATTCAGGCTTTATCCATATTGGCTCACTTACGCTTTGTAATAGTTTTGGGAGGTGGGTGCTAACATCATCCCCATTTTATGGCTGAAGAAATTGGGCCGTTGAGAGTTTCAGTAACCTGCCTGAGGCCACGCAACCAGCAAGTGGCAGAAATGGGATTCAAATCCTCTCTGGCTTTAGAGCCAATGCCTATAACCTTTCACTTTTGCAAGCCCAGCACTTTTGAGTGCTGGCATGCTGAGGAATGGAGACATGAAATGGGGATTCTGCCCCAAAGGAGGTGGTTGGTAATGGACATGGGAAGAGAGTACAGAGGCACAAAAAGTACAATTTATTTTTCCAAGGTAAACTTTAATGCCAAGATGAGTGGGATGCCCAGTGGATTAGATGATTGGACAAGGAGTTTGAAACCCATAAGGTGTGTTGTGTATGTAAAATATTATCAGAGTTCTTACTAATGATATGATACCACTTGGGAAGAGAGGAGAGCTCTGAAGGGGCTGGTGACTGTGGCGATGATGATAATAATGCTTTTTATAGTTCTTTCCAATTTACAGGGGCTTCCCTGGTAACTCAGATGATAAAGAATCTGCTGCTAATGCTAGAGACCCAGGTTCAATCCTTGGGTCAGGAAGATCTCCTGGAGAAGGGAATGGCTACCTACTCCAGTATTCTTGCCTGGAGAATCCTATGGACAGAGGCGTTTGGTGGGCTTCAGTCCATGGGGTCACAAGTTTTGTATGTTTTATTATGTTTAGTTTTCTCTGCAAGCCTTAGGGGGTTATATTATTAAGTACTAATAATAATCATTATTATTTCCGTTGTCCACATGGAAAGCTGAGGCCTAAGGGGGTTAAGTGATTGACCAAAAGGCCCCACAGCTTGTACACAATGGAGCCAGACATGGCATCCCTGGCGTCTGGTTCCAAAGCCTGGCTTTTTCTTCTATCCTCTACTCTCTCTTAGAGGAGGGAGATTTTGAGAGCACAGGGAGGAGGTTTCAGGCTTAGGGACTGTGGGGGATTGCAGGGACTGTGGTTAGAAACAAGATTTCAGGAAGGTGTTCAGGAAGGTGGACTGGGCAAGCCTAGAGGGAAGGGTTGGGGGCAACATGGAGGTGAGGCTGGAGAAGTGGGCTGGGCTTGTCTCTGATGGGCTTCTGATGCCCCTGGAAGGAATCAGGGCGTTATTCTGAGATGACTGGAGAATGTTTCAAGGTTTTTAAGCAGAAATGTAAATACATACACACACTTAGGCCTGGCAAAAAAAAAAAAAAAGAGAGAGAGAGAACCCTAGGAGGTGAAAGGAATATGTTTGCCAATATAAGATCTCTCTGAGCTCAAGGCTTATTTTTTAAGGCCCTATCCCACATTATATTAATATCTTAAAATCCACTCAACATATTTATTAAATATACATGTGTTACATGTGTGTTAAGTCATTTCAGTTATGTCTGACTCTGTGATCCTATGGACTATAGCCTGCCAGGTTCCTCTGTCCTTGGGATTCTCCAGGCAAGAATACTGGAGTGGGTTGCCATTTCCTTTTTGGGGGATCTTCCCGACCCAGGGATTGAACCCATGTCCCTTATGTCTCCTGCATTGGCAGGTGGGTTCTTTATCACTAGGGCCACCTGGGAAGTCCATATTAAACATACAAGTAATATCTATTCGCCTTGAGAAGGAAATGGCAAATCACTCCAGTATTCTTGCCTGGAGAATCTCATGGACACAGGAGCCTGCAGGGCTACAGTCTATAGGGTTGCAAAGAGTCGAATATGACTGAAGTGGCGTAGCAAGCGAGCAATATCTATTTCCATTGAATATAAAAAAATAATCATAGTGGAAAAAAAAGAGGGCCTTGATTCACAGGACACAAAAGAGATGGGAAAGGAAAGAGAACCCAAGGGATACCCTGAAGACAGGACCAACAGGACTTTGGTGACGCTGGGTTTGAGGAGGGAAATGGAATTAGAGAATCCTGCCTTTCATCCAGCCTTCACAGCAGCCTAGAAATCTAGGGGCATGACACCAGCCCAGGAGCGATACTGAAGGGGGAAATATGAATTTATTTTTTAAATTGGAGTAGTAGTCCGTAGCTCACACCCGCGGCATCGGTCCATCTCTCCCAACTTCAAGACTCTTCTGTCCATGAGGGTTTTCTCCGGTCTTGTTACAAAATCATTTTGTCAACTCTGAAGTGACGGGGACTATTTGTGTCAAAATAACTCACGGGAAGTGGTGTTTTCAAGAGAGAGGATATAATAAAAGGCTCTACAGGCAAGATGGAGAAAAGGAGGACCATGGAAAGGGCATCGGGTCAGTCACAGAGGTGATCCTGACATGAATGTCAGCAGGATGGTGGGGGTGGAAGCGCTGGAGGCGAGGATTAAGGAGTGACAGGTGTCAAGGAGGAGGAAAAAGTTTTCCTGATTTCCCCGGGAGCAAATCTCTCCACCAATCACTATAGGAGGTGCATTCAGAGGCAATGATTTGGATGGAGAAAGCGGTAGCAGGGCCAACTAGAGAGGCCCAGAAAGCAAGTGTTATCAAGGTCGTTGCTTGGAGGGCTACTTGAGAAGAAAGGGCAATTAATTGTCCTAATAGGAGGATCACCCTCACCCCTCACAACCATCTAAAAGCTTATGTAACACATGAAATTTCACAAAGCAGCGAGAAGTTCCCCCGCCACCAGGAACAGAACTTTCTGGGCAAAAGTCATAGGACAGGTACATTTGTGAAGGATACAAATTTATATTTAATCACCTAATTAAAAACACTGAATGAGAATATTAGCTTGCAGAACTAGAATATTGCCTTGAATATTATTACCTAATCAAACCTTGACATTACAGAATCAGAAATTGAGGTTCCAGACAGGTTACCTAATTAATCTTAATTAATTAAACAGAACCCTTCCCATTTAACTCTCAGATCCAAGCATGCTAGTTCAGAACACTTTCAAGTGCAACACGTACTCTTCTGCCCTGCTAGCATTTATGCACTTCAATTTTGCAAAGAAAAAAGCTGATAGGAGATTATCCAGTGTGTGCGTGTGCTCAGACTCTTTGCGACCCCAAGCACTGGAGCCCACCAGGCTCCTCTGTCCATGGAATTGTCCAGGCAAGGATACTGGAGTGGGTTGACATTTCCTTCTCCCGGGGATCTTCCTGACCCGGGGATCAAGCCCACATCTCTCGATGCTGCTGCATTGGCAGTCAGGTTCTTTACCACTAGTGCCACCTGGGAAGCCCAGTGCAAAAATAGCCCTCTGCACTGCTAGCATTTACGCACTTCAACTTTGCAAAACACAAGGTTGATAGAAGATTATCCAGAGAGTTGTTTAAATTGATTTTCCTTTAGTCAATGAGGACATAGATTTATCAGTTCTACAGGTGGGAAAACTGAGGCTTGGCAAGATTAAGTGACTAGTTATACAGCTAGTAAGTGGCAGAGTGGGAACTAGAACAAGTCCAGTTTGTGTTTTCACTACAAGACAGCTGCTTCTGGCTTTGCAAGATCCTGTAAGACACTAACGTCCTCAGAATTACACACCAACCAGGCAACCTTCTTTGAAAACATCCTGGAGAGCATGTGTTCACGACCTGGGAACATTGTGTCCAGGGAAGAAATTCTACCAATTAGTCTGCTCAGTAAACTGAAGACCTCCCTCAATCTGGCCTCATGATTTTGACTGATGGCTGTGAGAGTTAAAGTCTCCATCATTTGACCTTTTATGTTGTGCTTTGATTACTTCGGTTGCTTAAAGCCTCATTAGAACAAAGGAAAGCATGACTGATTACTTTTGAAAGTTTTTATTTGATTGAAATTATACTTGATTTACAGTGTGTTAATTTCTGCTCTACAGCAACACAATTCAGTTATACATACATTCCTTTTCATGTTCTTTTCTGTTATTGTTTATCACAGGATTGAATATAGTTCCCTGTGCTATACAGTAGAAACTTGTTGTTCATGATTAATAACTTATTTCTTAAAAGTTCATACCATTTTATTCTATAATAAAAACATTTTTCTAAACCACGATCAAAAACTTTTCTGGGCACAGCTCAAATGTATATTTACATTGTTAAAATCTGCATGATAATTTAGTCACTTAGAGTGGACTTTGACAGTCAGAATGCTGGGGTTCACATCCTGACTTCACCTTTTAAACTATGTGAATTTGGGCAATAAGGCAAAACTTATTCTACTTTTCTGGGCCTCAGTTTCTTTATCTGTAAAATGGGGCTAATAATAATACCTAACTCATGGGCTTCTTGTGACAACTGAGTTAATGAGTGCATCATAGGCTAGTTTTTGAAAGGGACACAGTGCGTGAGACCATGTCAACAGGCAAGCCTGAGACTCAGAAGCCAGGCGCTTTCTCTAGAGAAAGTACCAACCACTGCCAGTGCCAGTCGGCTCTGGAAGTCGGTACAATGTCTTCCAAGTTGTTCTTTCGTGTCGTTTTCATTTTTGTTGTTGTTTGGTAAGGCTCACCAGCTGACCACAGCCTGACTATTATTCATCCAGTCCTCCCATCCCACCCAATTTCTTCTTCATATGACACAAAACATCCTTCTTTTTTTTTGCTCTTCTGTGCAGCATGCAGGATCTTAGTCACCCGAACAAGGATCAAACCCACATCTCCTTCAGTGGAAATGCAGAATCCTAGCCGCTGGACCACCAAGGAATCCCCTCAGAACATTCTTAAGTTACCCCTTGCCCCTTAACACCACACACAACAATAAATCAAAAGAAGGCGGATGAAGCCTGGATACCTCCAAGCAGGGTGACCTTCTTCCTAATTTGCTTGGATTTGAAGAGATTCCTGAGACTTTCAGTTTTAAAATCAGGACAGTCCTTGGCAAACTCAGATAAATTTATCACCCTACCCAAAAGGTTGTTGAGAGTATGATAGTAAAGATGAGGTTGAATGGAAACAGCTGAGATCTGTCACCACGCCAGGATAGTGATAAAAATCACATGTGGAACTGCTAGTTTTAAAACTATAGGAAATTCCTTAAAAGACTGGAACTAGAACTGCCTTATGACCCAGCAATCCCACTGCTGGGCATACACACCGAGGAAACCAGAATTGAAAGAGACACATGTACCCCAATGTTCATTGCAGCACTGTTTATAATAGCCAGTACATGGAAGCAACCTAGATGTCCATCAGCACACGAATGGATAAGAAAGCTGTGTTACATATACACAATGGAGTATTATTCAGCCATTAAAAAGAATACATTTGAATCAGTTCAAATGAGGTAGATAAAACTAGAGCCTATTATACAGAGTGAAGTTAGCCAGAAAGAAAAACACCAATACAGTATACTAACGCATATATATGGAATTTAGAAAGATGGTAACAATAACCATGCATGCAAGATAGCAAAAGAGACACAGATGTATAGAACAGTCTTTTGGACTCTGTGGGAGAGGGAGAGGGTGGGATGATTTGGGAGAATGGCATTGAAACATGTATAATATCATATATGAAATGAATCTCCAGTCCAGGTTCGATGCATGAAAAAGGATGCTTGGGGCTGGTGCACTGGGATGACCCAGAGGGATGGTACAGGGAGGGAGGTGGGAGGGAGGTTCAGGATGAGGAACACATGTACAACCGTGGTGGATTCCTGTTGATGTATGGCAAAACCAATACAATATTGTAAAGTAATTAGCCTCCAATTAAAATACATAAATTTATGATAAAAAATAAAACTATAACACACTCATTCAATTGTTTATTCATCAAACAATCACTGAGGACTTACCACACACTGAAGATTTTAAGTGCTAGAGAACAGAACAGGCAAAGTTTGCCTTCCTGGAAATTCTATTCTAGTGTGCGTATGTGGGGACAACAGAAATCAAGTGTCAATTAGTGATAAATTCTCTGAAGGAAAGAAAAATTAGGATAAGGGAACAGTGGCTGTGTGGTGTCTAAATAGATCAATCAGGGAAGGTTTCTCTGACGATGTGATATTTGAGCAGACATTTATTGAAGGAGCAAGCCAGGAGAATATCAACCAGGCACAGTACTTCAGGCAGAGGAAACAAATGCAAGCTCTTTGGGAGGGGAGCTTGGCTGCACAGGAACAGAATAAAGGCCAGTGGGGAAGGAATGAAAGGAGCTGGAAATACTGTAGTAAGGGATGAGGTGGCAGAAGTGGCCACGGGCCAGAGAGTTAAAGTCTTGCAAATGCAGCTAAGGATGGAGGGTTTTAAATGCCAGCTGTTACTATAAAGCTAGCCTTATTCTTCCTATAGGGCTTCCCAAGTGCCTTAGTGGTAAAGAATCCACCTGCCAATGCAGGAGATGTGGGTTCAATCCCCGGGTCAGGAAGATCTCCTGAAGAAGGGAATGGCAACCCACTCGGGTATCTTACCTGGAAGGTCCCATGGGTGGCGAGAATGGAGGGCTACAGTCCATGCAGTGGTAAAGAATGGCACACAGCTGAGTGGTTAAGCAGGCAGCCACGCCTTCTTCCTTATCCTCTGTTGAGGGCTGGCCCTCTCGGTTCAGTTCAGCTCAGTTGCTCATTGTGTCTGACGCTTTGCGACCCCATGGACTGCAGCACGCCAGGCCTCCCTGTCCATAACCAACTCCCAGGGTCCACCCAAACCCATGCCCATTGAGTCGGTGATGCCATCCAGCCATCTCATCCTCTGTCGTCCCCTTCCTCTCCTCCCCTCAATGTTTCCCAGCATCAGAGTCTTTTCGAATGAGTCAGTTCTTTGCATTAGGTGGCCAGAGGATTGGAGTTTCAGCCTCAGCATCAGTCCTTCCAGTGAACATTCAGGACTGATTTCCTTTAGGATGGACTGGTTGGATCTCCTTGCAGTCCAAGGGACTCTCAAGAGTCTTCTCCAACACCACAGTTCAAAAGCATCAATTCTTCGGCACTCAGCTTTCTTTATATATTCATACATGACTACTGGAAAAATCAGAGCTTTGCCTAGATGGACCTTTGTTGGCAAAGTAATGTCTCTGCTTTTTAATAAACTGTCTAGGTTGGTCATAACTTTTCTTCCAAGAAGCGAGTGTCTTTTAATTTCATGGCTGCAGTCACCATCTGCAGTGATTTTGGAGCCCCCAAAATAGTCTGTCAGGGTTGTGTCTATTTCCCACGAAGTGATGGAACCAGATGCCATCATCTTAGTTTTCTGAATGTTGAGTTTCAAGCCAGCTTTTTCACTCTCCTCTTTCACTTTCATCAAGAGGCTCTTTAGTTCTTTGCTTTCTGCCATAAGGGTGCTTTTATATGCACATCTGAGGTTATTGATGTTTCTCCTGACAATTTTGATTCCATCTTGTGCTTTATCCAGCCCAGCATTTCTCATGATGTGCTCTGCATATAAGTTAAATAAGCAGGATGACAACATACGGCCTTGATATACTCCTGTCCCTATTTGGAATCAGTCTGTTGTTCCATGTCCAGTTCTAACTGTTGCTTCCTGACCTGCATATAGGTTTCTCAAGAGGCAGGTTAAGTGGTCTGGTATTCCCATCTCTTTCAGAATTTTCCATGGTTTGTTGTGATCCACACAGTCAAAGGCTTTGGCATAGTCAAGAAAGCATAAGTAGATGTTTTTCTGGAAATCTCTTGCTTTTTCCATGATCCAGCGGATGTTGGCAATTTGATCTCTGGTTCCTCTGCCTTTTCTAAAACCAGCTTGAACATCTGGAAGGTCATGGTTCACGTACTGTTGAAGCCTGGCTTGGAGAATTTTGAGCATTACTTTGCTAGCATGTGGTGAGATGAGTGCAACTGTGAGGTAGTTTGAGCATTCTTTGGCATTGCCTTTCTTTGGGATTGAATGAAAACTGACCTTTTCCAGTCCTGTGGCCACTGATGTGTTTTCCAAATTTGCTGGCATATTGAGTGCAGCACTTTCACAGCATCATCTTTTAGGATTTGGAATAGCTCAACTGGAATTCTATCACCTCCACTAGCTTTGTTCGTAGTGATGCTTCCTAAGGCCCACTTGACTTCACATTTCAGGGTGTCTGGCTCTAGTTGAGTGATCAAGCCATTGTGGTTATCTAGGTCATGAAGATCTTTTTTGTACAGTTCTTCTGTGTATTCTTGCCATCTCTTCTTAATATCTTCTGCTTCTGTTAGGTCCATACCATTTCTGTCCTTTATTGAGCTCATTTTTGCATGAAATGTTCCCTTGCTATCTCTAATTTTCTTGGAGAAATCGCTAGTCTTTTCCATTCTATTGTTTTCCTCTATTTCTTTGCATTGATCACCCAGGAAGACTTTCTTATCTCTCCTTGCTATTCTTTGGAACTTTGCATTCAAATGGGTATATCTTTCCTTTTCTTCTTTTCCTTTAGCGTCTCTTCTTTTCACAGCTATTCGTAAGGCCTCCTCAGACAGCCATTTTTGCTTTTTTGCATTGCTTTTTCTTGGGGATGGTCTTGATCCCTGTCTCCTGTACAGTGTCATGAACCTCCATCCATAGTTCATCAGGCACTCTATCAGATGTAGTCCCTTAAGTCTATTTCTCACTTCCACTGTAAAATCGTAAGGGATTTGATTTAGATCATACCTGAATGGTCTAATAGTTTTCCCTACTTTCTTCAATTTAGGTCTGAATTTGGTAATAAGGAGTTCATGATCTGAGCCACAGTCAGCTCCCAGTCTTGTTTTTCAGGACTGTATAGAACTTCTCCATCTTTGGCTGCAAAGAATATAATCAATCTGATTTCGGTGTTGACTGTCTGGTGATGTCCATGTGTAGAGTCTTCTCTTGTGTTGCTGGAAAAGGGTGTTAGCTATGACCAGTGTGTTCTCTTAGCAAAACTCTATTAGCCTTTGCCCGGCTTCATTCTGTATTCCAAGGCCAAATTTGTCTGTTACTCCAGGTGTTTCTTGACTTCCTACTTTTGCCTTCCAGTCCCCTATAATGAAAAGGACATCCTTTTGGAGTGTTAGTTCTAGAAGGTCTTATAGGTTTTCATAGAACCATTCAGATTCAGCTTCTTCAGCGTTACTGGTTGGGGCACAGACTTGGCTTACCATGATATTGAATGGTTTGCCTTGAAAACTAACAGAGATCATTCTGTTACTTTTGAGATTGCATTCAACTACTGCATTTCAGACTCTTGTTGAGTGTGATGGATACTCTATTTCTTCTAAGGGATTCTTGCCCACAGTAGTAGATATAATGGTCATCTCAGTTAAATTCCAATCCATTTTAGTTTGCTGATTCCTAAAATGTTGATGTTCACTCTATTTGCTTTGATTCATGGACCTACTATTCCAGGTTCCTATGCAATATTGCTCTTTACAGCATCGGACCTTGCTGCCATCACCAGTCTCATCCACAACTGGGTGTTGTTTTTGCTTTGGCTCTGTCCCTTCATTGTTTCTAATCTGCTCTTTTTCTACTCAGCTTTGCTTCATTCTTTCAAACAACAATTTAACACCTGCTCTTCATTTAACAAACTGTTTATAAAGGCACTGCTCCAGGCATCGGGGATTAGCAATTGGTTCTCTCAGAAAGCTTAAGAGCTAGTTAGAAGTAGGTGAGTGGAACACAACATTTAAAACACATGAAAAAATCAGTAGCCCTGGACTTGGAGAGAAGCCCCCAATAACAACTGGGAAGAAATCAGGTTTCAGTTTCTCAGAGAAGTGAGGAGTTCATTTCCAGTGCGCGCAAGGGCGTTTTGGGAGGAGTGGGCCCCAGGGCATCCTGGGAGGAAGGAAAGGCCGAAGTTCAGTTCAGTCGGGCATTCGTGTCTGACTCTTTGGGATCCCATGGACTGCAGCATGCCAGGCCTCTCTGTCCATCACCAACTCCCGGAGTTTACTCAAACTCATGTCCATTGAGTTGGTGATGCCATCCAACCATCTTTTAGGATTTGAAATAGCTCAGCTGGAATTCCATCACCTCCTCTAGTTTTGTCCATAGTGACGCTTCCTCAGGCCCACGACTTCACATTCCATGCTGTCTTCCGGAAAGACCAAAGCAATGCCGCCGTTGTTGGAACCAGCCTGGAGCCTGCGCTGGAGCGTGGCTGGTGAGTGTTGTGTTTGCGAGCATGTGAGAGAGGAAGGCCTTCCTCATTCTCTCTGAGATCCCAGAGAGTAACTGTGTGTGGTAAGAGGAGGGTGTGAAACCAGATGTGGGGAGGGAATTCGAATGCCCGGATCTTGGTGACGGAGCCTCAGGGGAATTTTTGAAAATTTTCAAGTCGTCAAATTCCATTTGAAGCTTTTCAGTGCATTTATAGGCATGCTATTACATTGCTTATCCATATACCTAGGATAAGCTAGGGGAAGGCAATGGCACCCCACCCCAGTACTCTTGCCTGGAGAATCCAATGGACGGAGTAGCCTGGTGGGCTGCAGTCCATGGGGTCGCTAACAGTCGGACAGACTGAGCGACTTCACTTTCACTTTTCTCTTTCATGCATTGGAGAAGGAAATGGCAACCCACTCCAGTATTCTTGCCTGGAGAATCCCAGGGATGGGGGAGCCTGGTGGGCTGCCGTCTATGGGGTCACACAGAGTCGGACACGAAGATGTGTATAAGAGACAGCTNACTGAGCGACTTCACTTTCACTTTTCTCTTTCATGCATTGGAGAAGGAAATGGCAACCCACTCCAGTATTCTTGCCTGGAGAATCCCAGGGATGGGGGAGCCTGGTGGGCTGCCGTCTATGGGGTCACACAGGGTCGGACACGACTGAAGTGACTTAGCAGCAGCAGCAGCAGCAGGATAAGCTAAATCCATTTTGGGGTATTAAATGTTGTGGGTATCCATTGAATTACTTTTCTGAATAAGCTAGAGAAAAAATTTTGAGTCTGTTTCTCAGAAGGTACCACCTTTCCATCCATGCTCTTAATGATATTTTTTATAATTTGAGGGCTCCCACTGTGCTGTGCCTCAGTTTCCCTGAGCGAGAGCCATAAGCCATAGATTCTGTGAGGAGCTGAGAAAGTAGCCTGACCTCTTGTGAAGGTCAGGCTACTGTAATTTAAGAAAAGTCACATTTGGTGTGTGTTCCCCAAGGGGGATATTTTTCTTCTTCATCAGCGAAGAGGTTTTCTTTTTCTCTCTGTGGGCTCCGGAAGCAGCATCTTGGTGGCGCTTGGAGCCAGGAGGGAGGAATCAGGCTGGTAAATTCCACCCTTAAGTAAGGTTCTTTCCATCTGCCCACAGCTGATTCTTCTGCTTCCTACTTAGGAAAATGTGACCCACTTAAGTCCGCAGTGAAGGTGCCTGGGGACACTGGTGTGTGTAACATGCACCCAAACCTCTGTCACAGCCAGGAGGTAGAATTTAAGTTTGCGCACTGACAGCTGTTGTGTTAGCACTGGAATGTTAATCCTTAGCGAGAGGGTGGATGAAAGGCAGCAGCTTTTAGCAGTTGTGTTAATGGTCTCATGCATCGAATGACCCACTCCTCTTCACCTTTCTCTTGTCAGTTATACCCATGTCTTTGATGAGAAGTGGATATGAAGACATCTTAAGCAAGTTCCTTTTATTTATTGTATTTCTTTTAAAGAACCTTTAAAACAATTTCAAAACTAAGGTACACATTGTAGAAATATGGAAAAATATAATCAAACATACTGAAAGACAAATTTAAATCACTCCTAGATTTTAACATAGAGGTAATCTCTACCTAAATTGGGTGTAAGTCCTTTTACACATTTTCCCATGTTTGTAAACACATAAACATTTTTTTAAATAAAAAAAAACATGTTTTTAAACAAATACACAGTTGGGATATCAGCCTGTAAGCATGGTTTTGTGTTATGCTTTTACAGCTTATTAGATGATGGAAATTCTTATCATGATATTAACTCTTGTTCTGTATCATAGTATTCTAGTAAACGTGTGCATATGTGTTTATGTATATCTTTATGAAAGTCATATAGACTTCCGGAGCAAAGGCTATGGATGTTTTCAGGTTTGCTGTAGTACAGTGCCTGTCATTACTGTCTCCACCATAATATATTGCATACAAAAATAAAAAGTATCCACTAATGATTGTCCCCAGTCCAAGCTCATATTACTTGCCACATGACAGGCCCATAAATTGAGAGACAGTTGTTGGGGCAACGAATAGTGACTTTATTCAGAAAGTTAGCAAACTGAGAAGGTGGTGGGCTAGTACCGCCAAGAACAATTTTACTTGAGTTAGAATTCAGGCTTCTTTTATACTAAAAGGGAAGGGAGTGTGGTTGGTTGTTGCAAACTTCTTGGTATTGGACTCCTTTGTTCTTGCAGCTGTCCATGGGCAGGTCAGGTCATGATGTTCCTGTGAACCTCCAAAAGATAAATGTTCTCTGTTTTGCAACTTTTTATCTCTATACAAATGGAAAAGTGTTACACCCTTAAAGGTCAAAGCCTTGAGAGTAGGCTATCTTATATATTTCAAGCTATAGGAATCATTTTTATCTTGTAGCAAAAGCTATAGAATACAAAATGTTAAAGTAAAAGAAACAAATTTAATATAGAGTCAGATTTGTTATTCCTTATTGTGGTATGTGATCATGCTGATCATCAGCTGTTGGAAACATACAATAGTCAATGCAGCATGATTGCAAGATAAAATGACAAATACTGCAAAACTTATAGAATTTCCTGAAGTTGATGAAAGTGGTGTCTGCTTGAATTTTACAAAACAATTCCATTGTGTTGCAGCAGCATTGAACTAGTTAATGATTATGAAGAGAAAAAGTTAAATTTTAAAGCAACCCTTTATTCTGTTTCCTAAGGACTAGTCATGACTCATGGAAAAGGAACCTGCCCCCTATCTGATAACCTATAGTCTAGTTTCCTGGCCTTAGAAGGGACCCCCCCGGGTAATTGTTTTTCTGTTAATCTTTTCTAGAAAATTGGCTAACCGCCGCAAGGTATGAGGTGGTCGGTTAGCCGTTTCAGCCTGGTAGCTTCCAGACCTATCTCTGTAAAGGTCAGGTTATGCCCACCAATCAGTTTGCTGAGATTGTCTTCACCCCACCTATACCTGCTTGTAGCTTTTGGTGTATAAAAACTGCTCTGTAACTAGCATCGGCGTTCGTTCCTTTCGAGGAAGATCGAACCCCGGCGCGCCGGTTTAATAAATCCTCTTGCTGATTGCATCGAATTCGAGTCTTGGTGATCTGAGAAGCGACGCCTCCCGTGATTAGGCCGTTCGGGGCCTAACAAAATGACATGTCTTGTGGTGCAAAACATGGGAGGGTCATTTCCAGCTGCATAGGGAGAGTCAGGGTTTCTTTCTGAGGATAATTATGGCCTGTCCTCAGGTGCCCTGACCTGCAGTGGGATAACCATGTGGCTCTCCATTTAGGTGAGAACAGAAAGTGCATCTGACATTTTGAACACAGAATGCATGCACCTGTCTTTTCTCAATGGTACTATTTTGAGTGTAAAGTGAACATGAGTTCTTTGGCAGTCATCAGACAATTCTGTCTTGGGTTAACTGTGACCCAAGAGGTCAGATGAGAGAGATGAGAAGTGAGCCATCCTGGGGAACCTGCTCATTATTGACACCTGTAGGTCAGGGTGCTCCAAAGTAGGAGGAACAAGAAAATCCTTTGTCGGAGGAAGCAAATACTGCCATGCCTATTATATTCCTTTTAATCTCAACAGATTGGAGAAGGCAATGGCACCCCACTCCAGTACTCTTGACTGGAAAATCCTATGGACAGAGGAGCCTGGTAGGCTGCAGTCCAGGGTCGCTAAGAGTCAGATATGACTTTTACTTTCATGCATTGAAGAAGGAAATGGTAACCCACTCTATTGTTCTTGCCTGGAGAATCCCAGGGACAGGGGGGCCTGGTGGGCTGCCGTCTATGGGGTCGCACAGAGTTGGATACGACTGAAGTGACTTAGCAGTAGCAATCTCAACAGATTACATCTTACTAGTATTTAACATAATGATTTGGAGTAGCAGGCATGTGTATTGTAAAAAATATTGTGTAAACACACAAAAACACTGGGTATGTGTGCTGGAGGCTACGGTCACCTGGGATGTTGGTTCCCTGGGTTGGACGGGCTGGGGATCTATCTGTACTTCAACAACTGGAGCAGGAAGCTTCCATTAAAACACTCACTGGCCGCCGAGAGGGGCTGGTAAGTGAGCAGAGTCTTAAAGAGCCTTGGTTCACGGAGAGTCAGGCTTTGGTGTCATGTAATTGTGTTTATGGGCTTCCCAGGTGGCTCAGCGGTAAAGAACCTGCCTGCCAATGTGGGAGATGTGAGTTCGATCTCTGGATTGGGAAGATTCCCCTGGAGAAGGAAATGGCAACCCCCTCCAGTATTCTTTCTTGCCTGGGAAACTCCATGGACAGAGGACCCTGGCAGGCTATCATCCATGGGGTTGCAAAAGAGCTGGTCACGACTTAGCAACTAAACAACACCAGTTGTGGGTCATGTATGAGTGGCTACTCAATCATCTGTTTCATCTGTGCACACACACACATGCACACACAGCATTTTTATTTCTGTACAGTCACCCAGGAAGTACTGCCCTGAGGTCTGTCCCGACTCTGCTATATGTGAATTCTGCTCCGTGTCTGTCTAGTGCTCACTTGAGAAGATGGTGGAAAACAGATTCCAGAGGTTTACTGCAGTAGAGTCGGTCAGAGCAGGACACTAAATAATCCCCATGTGTCGGTTGATAGGGGAGTACACTGCGCCATAGTCCTAGGATGGGAAGGGATGCTCTCTAGTTATAGAGTGAATGAACCAGAGCAGTGTGTTTGCCTGGCTCTCGAGCTAAGAATGGTTTTCATACTATTGCTACTGCTGCTAAGTCACTTCAGTCGTGTCCAACTCTGTGTGACCCCACAGACAGCAGCCCACCAGGCTCCCAGGGACCCCCCGGGTAATTGTTTTTCTGTTAATCTTTTCTAGAAAATTGGCTAACCGCCGCAAGGTATGAGGTGGTCGGTTAGCCGTTTCAGCCTGGTAGCTTCCAGACCTATCTCTGTAAAGGTCAGGTTATGCCCACCAATCAGTTTGCTGAGATTGTCTTCACCCCACCTATACCTGCTTGTAGCTTTTGGTGTATAAAAACTGCTCTGTAACTAGCATCGGCGTTCGTTCCTTTCGAGGAAGATCGAACCCCGGCGCGCCGGTTTAATAAATCCTCTTGCTGATTGCATCGAATTCGAGTCTTGGTGATCTGAGAAGCAACGCCTCCCGTGATTAGGCCGTTCGGGGGCCTAACAATTAAAGATCTGAAAATGGACAAAGGTAATGATCCAATAAGTGTTTGAGGAGAGAGTAAGTTTAGGATCAAAGGATTAGGAAGGCAATGAAGGCCTCACACTTTTTTGTTGTTGTTGTTGTTGCTGCAAAAGACGTTCTTTATGATGGATTTCGAAAATCAAACATAAAGGGTGCCATATCATGCAAGATTGTGGGAACTATGTCCCTTTCCTCTCGACTCCAACACTGATTCATTCTTTGTTCTAAGAGTTAGCAGAGATGCAGTTACAGCATAAATCCTGTGATGTACAAGAGCAGATAAATTTATCTCAGTGCCGTCTGACTTGATTTTTATTCTTTATTTTTGGATTCACTGGGCCCCATTGCTTCGCTTGGCCTTCTCGCCACGATGGCTTCCCTTGTTGGAGAGGCTCCAGGCTCGTGGGCTTCGGTAGCTGAGGCTCCAGGCTCGTGGGCTTCCGTAGCTGAGGTGTACAGGCTTAGTTGCTCCGAAGCATGTGTAATCTTCCCAGGCCATAGATGGAACCCATGTCCCCTGCGTTGGCAGGCAGATTCTTATCCTTTGCGCCACCAATGACGTCTTGTCTTGACTTTACGATAAAACCCCCTGGAGAAGGAAATGGCAACCCAACCCACACTCCAGTATTCTTGCCTGGAAAAGTCCATGGACAGAGGAGCCTGGCGGGCTGCAGTCCATGGGGTTACATGACTGAGCATGTGTGCATGAGGGTGGTAGCAATAAACTGGTAGAACTAAAAAAAAAAAAAAAGATAAACCCCCAATCAGACTTTTACCTCATAATTTACTGTGTAATTTTGGACTTAGTTTTGATTTAGATTCACTTTAAGTGATTGTTTTCTGAGGCAAGTGATTGTCTATGTAGAAAATCCCAAAGAACTTCCTTCCCCCCAAACTCAGAACTATGAAGTGAGTTCAGTAGGGTTTCCAGATATAAGATACACAAATATCAGTTTTATTTCTTTAAGCTAGCAATAAGCATGTGCGCCCCCAAATTGGAAGTACAATACCATTTACAATTGCTTAAAAACAAAAAGTAAAAGAAAAATGTAGATGCAAATCTAACAAAACATGTACAGGACTTGTATACTGGAAACTATAAAACAAAGAAATCAAAGGATAAATAAATGGAAAAACATAACTTATTCATGAATTGGCAGAATCAACATAGTAAATAAGTCAGTTCTCCCCAAACTGGTATATACATGCGATTCCTATCCAAAATTTTAACTCTGGCTTTAAAGTTAGACATACAGTGTCCTAATTATTATTTTTGCAAAGCACTGTAATTGCAGTATTTCCCCAGTGAAATTTCCTTCTTTTGCTCCCCTCCACCCCTACCCCACATGTTATGGGAGTTTAGTTCCCTGACTAGGGATTAAACC
>SJYX01008886.1:69389-80298 GCA_006410675.1 Oreotragus oreotragus
CCGGAGGCCTTGGCAGTGAGAGAGTGGAGTTCTAACCACTGTATTGCCAGGGAATTCCCCCACAGTGAAAAATTCTAAATACCTTATGGGTATATAATTGATGTATAGCGAATTATACATATTTAAAGAGTCTTGGCATACGTGTACACTGTGACACCATCATCTGAATCAAGATGATGGACATGGGCCTTATCCTCCAAAGTTTTCTCCTGGGCCTTTGCAACATATCCTACTGCCCTTCTGTACCTCCCATAAATCCCACCTCCCTATCCCTGTCTCTGTACTGGTCAGCTTTCAGCCACTGTAGTTTCATTTTTAGCTTCTAGAATTTTGTATGAATGGAGTACTTTGTGCTCTGACTACTTCCACTCAGAAAAATTATTTTGAAATCCATTTGTGTGTGGTGTGTGTGTGTGTGTGTGTGTATTTGTTAATAGTTTATTTTAATCTTCCCTGGTAGCTCAGTGGTAAAGAACCCCACCTGTTCTTTAGAACAGGAAGGAAATGGCAACCCACTTCGATATTCTTGCCTAGGAAATCCCATGGAGAGAAGAGCCTAGCATGCTACAGTCCATGGGGGTCACAGTCAGACACAACTTAGCTACTAAACAACAAGTGTTACAGTATATGAATTTCCATGATGTGTTTGCCCATTCACCTGTTGATGCTCATTTGGATTGTTTTCAGTTTGGGGCTGTTACAGATAAATATGCTGTGAATATTTGTGTTCAGGTTTTTGTGTGGACATAGGTTTTCATTTCTTTTGAGTAAATATATCAAAGTGGAATGATTGGAACAAATGGATAATTTATTAACTTTTTAAGAGACTGGCAAACTGTTTTCCAAAGTGATTGTGCTGTTTTGATCACTAGCAGGTGTGAGAGGTCCAGTTCCTCCACCTCTTGGTTGACATTTGGATTTTTAGCCATTGTAATAGATGTGTCAGTGATATCTCATTATGTTTTAATAATTCTTCTCCTGATGACTGATGATGTTGGGCATTTTTCATATGCCTGTTTGCTCTCTGTATATTTTCTTTGGTGAAATGTTTGTCTTATATTGGTTCTTTAAAAATTGGGTGATTTCTTTTTAGTGAAGATAGATTTCTTTATGTATTCTGGACACAAGTCCTTTATCAGGAATATGATTTTTAGTACTTTTTCTCAGTTAGTGGCTTTCTTTTCATTATCCTTAATAGAGATTTTCAAGGTGCAGAAACTTTGATGAAATCCAGAGTATCATTTTTTTTCTTTCATGGCTTGTGTTTTGTGTTGGCATCTAAGAAATCTTTGTGTAAACCAAGGTCACAAAGATTCACTCTTATGTTTAATTCAAAGTTTTTATGATTCTACTTTTGGTTCCTTCTTTGATCCAAAGAGATTTAGGAGAGTATTTAGAAATTTTTCTTCTTTTAAATTGTTGTATTAATTTTAGACATTTATGAAATTGTGGCCTGTTCCTTTTGTACTGTAAAGGTGTGGGCTGATAGGGTTGGGAGGCAGGGGAGAGTGGATGATAGAAGATGAGGAAGAACAGGCATGCATAGGTACAATTTTTGTCTAGATTGCATTTTTGTTTTATTTCCTCCTTATTTTCTAGAGACCAAACACCTCATGTTTATCCTGGACTAAATCTTTCTTGACTTCAGTTCAGTTGCTCAGTCATGTCCAGATCTTTGCAACCCCACAGACTGCAGCACGCCAGGCTTCCCTGTCCATCACCAACTGCCAGAGCTTACTCAAACTCATGTCCATCGAGTCGGTGATGCCATCCAACCATCTCATCCTCTGTCATCCCCTTCTCCTCCTGACTTTAGTCTTTCCCAGCATCAGGGTCTTTTCCATGGAGTCAGTTCTTCGCATCAGGTGGCCAAAGAATTGGAGTTTCTGCTTTCTTTCCAATGAATATTCAAGACTGATTTCCTTTAGCATTGACTGATTGGATCTCCTTGTAGTCCAAGGGACTCTCAAGGAGTCTTCTCCAAAACCACAGCTCAAAAGCATCAGTTCTTCGGTGCTCAGCTTTCTTTATATAATCTAACTCTCACATCCGACTACTGGAAAAACCATAGCTTTGAGTAGATGGACCTTTGTTGGCAAAGAAATGAATATTCTTCCTTTATTCAGAAGCTCTCTGTCGTTCTCTCTGACCCATTCATTTATCCAATCTGTCAGAAAATCCTATGTACACTACACGATACATCTAGAATCATGTGCTTCGCAGCATCTCCTGGTGCTATCTTTCTAGTCTGAGCCACTGTCATTTTAAAAACATTTTATTTTGCAGGAGGCTCCTAACTAGTCTCCCCAGTTTCTACCTTGCCCCCTTTAGTCTACTCTCAACACAGCAGTCGTCCATGGGATTCTCCAGGCAAGAATACTGGAGTGGGTTACCATTTCCTTCTCCAGGGGATCTTCCCAACCCAGGGATCGAACCCTGGTCTCTCGCATTGCAGGCAGCCACTTTAACCTCTGAGCTATGCAGGGAGGCCAGGCAGTGATTCTTTCAAAGGCATGTTAATATCACTCCTCTGCTCAAAACCCTCCCAAAATTTCCCATCTCACTCTGAGTAAAGACACACGTCCTCAGGGGGCCCTCAGGTCCTGCATTATCTCTGGGGTCCCAGGTTTCCTCTCTTATGCAGTACCTGTCTTGCTGATTCTCCTCTAGCCCTGCTGGCCACCTTCCTGTCCCTGGAACCTGCCAAATTGCCTCTGCTTCAGACCTTTGCATGTTCTTTTGTTCCTCTGCTGGGAATACTCTTGCTTCCCTTAGGTCTCTGCTTAAATGTGTTCTTATTAAAGAGGTCTTCCTCAACTCCTCTTTACAATACACTAACTGCCTCCCTCTTATTTATTTAATTTCTCATCAAGAGGTCTTCCTCAACTCCTCTTTACGAAACACTGCTTCCCTCTTATTTTTTTTTTTAATTTCTTATCAGCACTTACCTGACACATTACACAGCTTCCTATTTGTTCATTGCCTTTCTCTCCTTATAGAGTATAAGCTCCTAGAGGGCAAGAACTATGCTTTGTTCATGGCAGTTACCACAGAACTGAGAGCAGGGCCCCGCACACAGTAGGTGTATGGAGTGGGTGCACGAATGGGTCCTCTTTGAAGGAGTAACCTCAGGGAGTATTTTACATAGTAGTTGGTAACGATCTTGAGAGATTTAATAGAATCAAGTCCAGCAAAAGATAATTGTGTGTGTGTGTGTGTCGTTGAGGTGGAGATGGGAAAGGGGATGCTGGGTGGTGAGAAGGGTGCAAACACTGAATGTTCCGCAAAGCCTTATATACTGTTTAAAAGATAACAGCTAGGTGAGAACTGTGTTTGAGAATAAGTAATTCTGGAAATAAAAAAATGACACTCTGGTTCAATTTATCAGTTCATTATGGCTTTTATTTATTCAACATTAAGAGAAAAAAACATCACAAAGCAAGTGACCCAGAACAGCACATTTTGTGCATTTCTTCAGGCCCTTGGCAGCACCAGGCAGGTGTGTTCACTCCGCACTGACTTTGGTATGAATCTCCCGGCTCTTCACCCTCAGCTTGTTGACCTGGGACTCGGCAATGTCGGCCCGTTCCTCGGCCTCCTCCAGCTCGTGTTGGAGCTTGCGGAGTTTGGCGAGATTAGTGTTGGATTGTTCCTCCTAAGAATAAAGTTGTGAGAATTAGACTTCGTGGTTCTTATTGCACTTGTCACAAAACAAGATTATTTCCTCAACTCAGATACTTCTTTCTTATGGTCTGTTTGTCATATTTGACTTCAAATCCAGACCGAACTTATAGCTTCAATTACTTTTTTTACTCTAAAGAATGAAAGAAGGAATAGTTTTGAAACGGAAGAGACAGGCTCAGTGCGCCCAACCCATGTATATGTGAAATAAGTTTACCAGGTATGGGTTGTGTGGAAAGGAGGAAGAGACCCATCTATGGTCACAGAGGTTAGAAAGTAAATGTGAGATCCGATTATTAACTTTGGGAAAAATTCCACTTAATTTTTTTTGCCATATGTTTTGACTCTGGTATACAGAGATGGGAGAAAAACTGGGCTAGGAAGAAAGTAATACTCTCCGTTGGTTGGACTTATTTCTGTCCTGTCACTCCCTTTTGTGTTTACTTTTCTTATCTCCTACCTACTACACTGTGTCTGGAAGAAGGGGGACCAACCAGAAAAGATGAAGCTGGAGAAACTTCAACACAGCCCAGTTTGCTATAGCAAGTGTGCAGGGATAAGCCTCTGCTGATGACACTGGTTAGTGAGTGAAGGAGTCAGTTGGGGTAAAAGACTTCTATTTGGCTTTTGGGAATACTTGATTTTGCCCATTTCTAGAGGGAGAGGAATATTTATCATGGTGTTAGATTTTCTACTGGGGATTCTTTGCAGCTATCAAGTAAGGTGGGTTATTTGGAATTTTCTTTTTTTTTTCCCCCATCCCCTACAAATTGCTTAATAATAAAAATATCTCCTCTTGAAATCTTATTCCATAATTAGAATTTGGGAGTAAATTCAAATTTATATCATCTCTTAAGAATGATATATTCTTATTTGTCTCTTTTTTTTATGGTCATAAATCCTGGGTTTTATTTTTTATTAATTAATTTTAATTGGAGGCTAATTACTTTACAATATTGTGGTTTTTGCCATACATTCACATGAATCAGCCATGGGTGTACATGTGTTCCCCATCCTGAACCCTCTTCCATCTCCCTCCCCATTCGATCCCTCAGCATCATCCCAGTGCACCAGCCCTGAGCACCCTGTCTCATGCATGGCACCTGGATGGCAATCTATCTCACATATGATTATATACATGTTTCAGTGCTATTCTCTCAAATCATCCCACCCTTGCCTTCTCCCACAGAGTCCAAAAGTCTGTTCTTTACATCTGTGTCTCTTTCTAATTAACACATTCTCTTAATACCACAGAAGTTTTATTCTTCCCTCAAGGGCTTAAAGATACTTACAGCCTCCTCAGCTTGTCTCTTGTATGATTTCACCTTCGCTTGTAATTTATCTACCAGGTCTTGCAACCTGAGTACATTCTTGCGGTCTTCCTCAGTCTGGAAGTTAAAAAAAAAAAAAAAAGGTCTGTATTCAATCCAATAAAATAAACCTACTATAGGTGGTGACATAAATCACTCTGATATGATGGCAGGTGGGCCTGGGGTAAATGTGGTCGACCTGAGGCTTCCTTCATAGTATTAACAGTAGCCACTCTTGATAAGTGTCTGCCATGTGCAGGCACTATGTTAGAGCGTTATACAATTCTTTAATCCTTACCTCCCTGTGAGTAGAATTTACGGGTGATTAGTGTTACGTAACCTATCAGAGTTTAAAAAGTAAGAGAGGCCAACCAGTTGACCTGGCCTTGAAACCTCTATTCTTTCTTCACTTATGCTATTTTTAAAGGTATTCCTGATTTTTGTGACTTAGAAGAGTGCCTTTGATAGGTGATTGTGCTACTTTTCCCTTATATATATCAAGCTAATGTGTAGCTATTTTTGAGTATCACACAGTCAGTAGGTTTTCTTTGGGCAGGGAGTCTGGATATTCTAGAAAGCTATTCTCCTTACCTGGTAGGTGAGTTCCTTTACTCTTCTCTCATGTTTCCGTAAACCTTTAATAGCCTCAGCATTACGTTTCTGCTCACTTTCAACCTCTCCTTCAAGTTCACGTACCTACAATCAAGAAAGACACTTATATAGTCAGTCTTGGGGGATATTAATTGACTCGTGACCTACTGATGATACTGGGTGGATGTCCTCAGCCCCAGGGTAAGGATGGGAATCAATATACAAGAAGAGAGAAGGGTGGGGGAGTGACTTCTTCCCTTCCCAGATTCGGAGATTGGGAGCCCCACCCTGGCCTCCAGCTTCTGGATCTGCTTCTTCCCGCCCTTCAGCGCCAGCTGCTCGGCCTCATCCAGGCGGTGCTGCAGGTCCTTCACCGTCTGCTCCAGGTTCTTCTTCATCCGCTCCAGGTGGGCGCTGGTGTCCTGCTCCTTCTTCAGCTCCTCGGCCATCATGGCCGCCTGATTAGTAAATAAAGCAGTACAGTAATCCTGGTAATAGCAGGTAACACACAGTATCATTAAACAGACGCTCATTTGCTCACATCAGTGATTGCCTTCTTGGCCTTCTCCTCTGCATTGCGTGATTCCTGAATTACTTCTTCCACTTCACTCTGGAGTTGTGAAACATCATTTTCCAGTTTCTTCTTTGTGTTGATCAGGCTGGTGTTCTGTTAAAAGTAGTGGAAATTTATAAGACTAGTAGTCTGAACACTTGGGATTTTATTGATGTCTTACTTGTTGGCTCAAGCAGGGGACCTAATAGTAAGATTTCACTAAAAAAGTATTTGTTCCATGCAAAATGTTAAATCATTTGCAAGGTTTGTCCCGCCCCCCTGATTGCCCATCTGATTTGCGTGTGAGGATGTGTGAGCTTCAAAAATGCCTATATTAATTAATTGCTCTTTCAATTATATTTCAAACAGACATCACTAGTATTCTATCCTTGAAACGTTTGAAAATAATTGCTTCTTTTTGTGAGAGCCTGGCACTGAGAGTTGTTCTATTAGAAGGAATCTATTTTCTGTTAACGTGAGTGTTTTGCTCCCTTTGGGAATATTGAATAGTAATTCAGAAGAGTACTTCTGAAAACATTTTCTTAAAATTTCGCCCGGTGGTTCCCTAAGGGAAGCAATACCACCTCAGTGGGTATTTAGAAACTTTTAGAAGTGGATATTTTTGGTTGTCAAAATGACTAGGGTATTTAATGCCTGGGCAGGTCAGCAGTGCTGAATGGTGTGCAGGGCAAAGGGATTGTAAGCACTGTAGTGCTGAATGCTGACGTGCTTCTGATGAGAAACATTAAATGGAGCATTTTCAGATTGTGTGGTCAGTGGATAATCTTTATTTAAGTTTATTCCACATCATGGTTTTCAAAATAATCTAAGGACTCAAGCCCTAATTTTAAATAAAGAAAGTAATACCCCTGTCCCTTTTTTGGTAGAAAATCTAAAAAAGAAAAACAGACACCAAAAAATCACCTATAATCTCATCACTTCAAGATAATTGCAATTAATATTTTAAAGCATCTCCTCCATCCTTCTAAATATACACATATTTATAAAAATGAAGTGGGGCTTCCCTGGTGGCTCAGTGGTGAGGAATCCACAGGCCAAAGCAGGAGATGCGGGTTCGATCCCTGGGTTGGGAAGATCCTCTGGAGAAGAAAATGGCTACCCACTCCAGTATTCTTGCCTGGAGAATCCCATGGACAGAGGGACCTGGTGGGCTACAGTCCATGGGGTCACAAAGAGTTGGACATGACTTAGCGACTAAACGGAAGCAGCAGCATCACAGTATACCTGTCTCTTATACACATCTGAGGCTCCTAACTAGAATATTTATAAAAATGAAGTGGGGCTTCCCTGGTGGCTCAGTGGTGAGGAATCCACAGGCCAAAGCAGGAGATGCGGGTTCGATCCCTGGGTTGGGAAGATCCTCTGGAGAAGAAAATGGCTACCCACTCCAGTATTCTTGCCTGGAGAATCCCATGGACAGAGGGACCTGGTGGGCTACAGTCCATGGGGTCACAAAGAGTTGGACATGACTTAGCGACTAAACGGAAGCAGCAGCATCACAGTATACAGTATTTCTTTGATATGAGGGTGTCACCTGGGTGTGCAGGAGCTGGACGCGCTCACTGGCATCCAGGAGCTCCTGTTCTGCGATCTTCCTGCTCCTCTCCGTCTGCTCCAGGGTGGCCCGCAGCTCCTCAATCTCAGCCTGCAGCAGGTTGGCTCTGCGCTCCACGATCGCCAGCTGCTCCTTCAGGTCCTCCTGGCCCCGGAGAGCGTCATCCAGGTGGAGCTGGGTATCCTGTTAGGTTAATAAAAAGGGCTTAGACACTCTAAAGAAGGTGTGAACATCCTAGGAGACGAACTGGAAGAATGGGCTGGTACCAGGCACAGGAAATGACAGGCCTGTCATTTGAATGAGCATGAAAATGGTGAAGTTACCAGCTAGGGATCCTTGTTGTGTTTTATGCCATCAACTGGTTATTTTTCACGTGCTAGGATCATTTATGGCACATTTTCTACATGCTCTACCCATCACTTGACCTCTCCTTTCTCACTTGATCCTCAAAAGTAACCCAGTGAGGTGGTAGTTTCATTCTTATTTTGTGGAAGAAATAGAAGTTCTGAAAGGTTAAATAATAACTTGCCTAAAATCAGGCAGTTAGTAAGTGACAAAATTAAGACTCAACCCCAGACCTATTGGTGCCAAACTCTTCTAATTTCTCTCATATCGTATCTCTGGGCTTCTGGGTTTTTTTCTTTTTTACATAATATTTCTTTAAAAATATATTCTATATGTACTTAATTTAGTTCCCTCATACTATGAATTGCTATAATTTGTTAAAGGGAAAAAAAAAGGATGGTTTAACAAGTTGTTGTGATGAATGGGAGACAGGTCACATCCCTCACTCATCCGGGCTGCACAGTGGACCCATCTACCTTCAGGATCCCTTGGGTGTTTCTGTAGTTCCTCAAGCTCTCTGCAGCCAAGCGATTGGCATGGTTCAGCTGGATTTCCATTTCATTGAGATCTCCCTCCATCTTCTTCTTGACTCTCAGGGCATCATTCCTGCTCCTGATCTCAGCATCCAGTGTGCTCTGCATGGTCTCCACAACTCTAATGTGGTTCCTCTTCAGCTGTTCGATTTCCTCATCTTTTTCAGCAATTTTCCTGTCCACTTCAGACTTGACCTGGTTCAACTCCAGCTGGATACGCAGGATCTTTCCCTCTTCATGTTCAAGAGATGCCTTACAAAACAATGATCAATTAATAATGGAAAATGACTATTTGGAGGATATTCCCTTATGAGCCAAACCCTTACTAATATCAGTTTGTCTAATTTTACAAAGTACAATACAACAGCTCTAGGACTCTGCTAAGTAAATCATCCTTCTGTTTATTTAGTTGTGGATTTTAGAGGGAAGCTCTGTACTAAGGGTGCTTTGTGAAGTATAAAGTGCTATACTAATTCCTATTGTAGGAGTTCTCAGTTTTAAAACATATATATATTTCTGATTACAAAATATATGTTCACTGCATCATGTGGGCATAATTTATAACAACAGAAAACCTTCCTATCGTGCCTCCACTCAAGAGGCACTATTTTAATGTGGTGCATTTTCTTCTAGTTTTTTTCCCTGTATATATATATATATATATATATATATATACATTTTTCAGTTTAGTTCAGTCGCTCAGTTGTGTTCGACTCTTTGAGACTCCATGAACCACAGTATGCCAGGCCTCCCTGTCCATCACCAACTCCCAGAGTCCACCCAAACCCATGTCCATTTACACATGATAAAATTGTATATGCAGATATATGTTTTGCTTTAAAAATTATCCTCTACCATAAATATTCCCCTGTAAAAAGCTGTATAAAATTTCATCATATGGATGTTCCATAGCTTGCATCACTTTATCTTTGGATTGGCTATCTTGTGTTGAAACTTTGCCTCCATTTAGGACAGTCTTAGGGGATAGGTTCTTAGAACCGATAGGTCATAGTATTCCATTTTTAAGACTTTGAGAACTGTCATCAAATTGCCCTTCATCAAGCTTATATGAGTTCAAATTTTTACCAGCTCTGTAATAATGGATCCCTTTCATAGTGCCATTGCCCAACATCATAATATGTACCTCTGCTTCCTCTAAAGCAGCCTGAATCTCACATTTCTCTTGTTCCACTTGCTTCTTTATTTTTTCCAGTTCATGGATTTGCTTTCCTCCCTCAGCAATCTGCTCAGTGAGGTCGGAAATCTCCTCTGTGGGTGAACAGAAGGGACAAGAGGTCAGAACATGGAGAGGTCCTGCCAAGGCCACATAGGGAAGAGAAATTCAAGTGCACTCACGCTGCAAGTTCTTGTTTTCTCTCTTTAGGGTTTCAAGGTGGTCCAGGGACTCCTCATAGGCATTCTTGACTTTGAACAGCTCAGTGCTGAGAGAGCGGGACTCCTTCTGGGAGGCCTCCAGCTCAGCCTGAGTTTCCTCATACTTCTGTTTCCATTCTGATAGGACCTGAAAATCAATAAATTGTCAGCTGATGGAGAAAGGGAGACTAAGTGTCAATAAAACATGGGTGGAGTTTGTACAGGCAGAGCCACCTTGTCAAAGTTCCTCTGCTTCTTATCGAGAGCCGCGCAGGCAGCATTGGACCTCTCCACGTCGAGCATGAGGTCCTCAACCTCATTCTGGAGCCTCTGCTTGGTCTTCTCAAGGGAGGCGCATTTGGCATTCACCGCTTCCACGTGTTCCTCAGCATCCTGCAGACGCTGGGCCAGCTTCTTCCTGAGAAGTTGGTCAGGCAGTTACGGGGAGAGGTCAGGAACAGGGGCAAGTGCTAAGCTCTCAGTCCCCTTTCATAATCCTAACTCTGAACTATGGAATAGACGTCAAGTTGCATGGCTTTCAAAACTGTGCTAGGCAGAACTGCTTTGTAGATGGATAAACTATGAAAAGGTCCGAAGTGGTGAACGGTTGAACTCAAGGTTTTTGTTTTTGAATTCTTAGAGGCCATTGTTGGAGCTGATGTTGTTTATATCTTACTGCATATGGTTTGAGGACTTGCAGGCTTTTGATTGAGTATGGTAGGGAGAATGATTAGCAAGGGTAATTCTATTGATTGATGTATATCTCACCTCATTCCAAAAAGGATTTGAGACTAACTGTTGGGTACAGATATACTTGGCATATTCTTTTGCTTTCTCAGACTTTCCATTTTATTTTATGTACTTTTTTTCCTAGAAAAATAGCCAGTTTCTTTTAATCGTATATATTTGGAGAGTCTCACCATGAAAAGAAAGGACAATTCATGTA
>SJYX01008886.1:84962-111241 GCA_006410675.1 Oreotragus oreotragus
CTCGGCCTCGATCTCCTCCTCCAGCTCCTCGATGCGGGCCTGGCGATGACACAGCACGTTAACGTGATCTCATCTCAATTTCAGGTTTTTGGGTGAAGAAACAAATGGAGGTGAGATGACTCACCTGCAACTCTTTGATCTTTTTCTGTAGTTGAATTTCTACTGCCTGCTCATCTTCAATTTTGCTTAGCAGATTGCTGATTTCAAATTCTTTCCTTTAGACAGAAGAACAGACATATTAGTACTCCTACGAATTGGAAGATGGTGTCACACAGAATTTTGAGGCGGGGGAGTTCCTACTTTTTAAGTTTCTCGTCAAGTTGCTGTTTGTCATTTTCTATGTCTACTGTGGATTCTTGGGCCAGTTTCAGGTCACCCTCCAGTTTCCTCTTGGCTCTTTCTAGATCCATTCGAAGTTTCTTTTCTTGTTCCAGAGACCCTTCAAGCTAATGCGAAAGTAAATTTCATTAAAAATTAAAGGAAATTAAAAAGACTTCCAAGTGGATGTTAAGAACACACTTACGTCATCCACTTGCTGCTCTAGCTTGGCTTTAGCTTTGCTCAGGATGTTGACTTTGTCCTCTTCTGCCTGCAGGTCATCCAGCGTCTGCTGGTGGGCCTCCTGGAGGGCCTTCTTCTCCTTGGTCAGCTTAGCTATGACTTCATCCAGGCCGGCCATCTCTTCTGTGAGGTTTTTAACCTAGAAGAGTTAAAGAGACGTGGCCTCTGCAGTGGAGCAGCTTAGATGGGTGGCAGTCTCAGCATGGTATAGGGCAATATGACTCACCTTATTTTCTGTGGCGTGTTTCTCCTTCTCAACCTTGGCCAGAGTCAGCTCAAGGTCATCTATGTCTTTCTTCAGTTCTGAACATTCGTCCTCCAGTTTCCTCTTCTTGGCCGTCAGCTCAGCATTCATCTCTTCCTCATCCTCCGCTCTCTCTGTCACTTCCTTGATCTTAGCCTCCAGCTGGATTTTGTTCTTAATCAGTTGCTCACACCTTTCCTCTGCATCAGCCAAGGCATCAGCTTCCTGAGGGGAGATTCCTTGAACTAATTAGAGAATTTGTTGCTTATTTTGAACTTGTTCTTTGCATGAAATAGAAGTGTTTACTGAATGCTAATGAATTTTTCAGTATGAGTATAAGTTAATTGAACATTATTCCATTGTTTGGAGAAATGTAGCTAATTAGATCCGGGACTATAGATTTAGAAACAAATTAGTCTGAAAAATGGCTGAATTGAAGTAATTGACTGTTTTAAAAAGTAGTGTATAGAAGGGTGGGAGGACCAAAGCCTGAGTTCTTGTCTCAACTTTGCCTTGCTGCTGCTGCTGCTAAGTCGCTTCCGTCGTGTCCGACTCCGTGCGACCCCATAGACGGCAGCCCACCAGGCTCCCCCGTCCCTGGGAGTCTCCAGGCAAGAACACTGGAGTGGGGTGCCATTTCCTTCTCCAATGCATGAAAGTGAAAAGTGAAAGTGAAGTCGCTCAGTCGTGTCCGACTCTAGCGACCCCATGGACTGTAGCCCACCAGGCTCCTCCGTCCATGGGATTCTCCAGCCAAAAGTACTGGAGTGGGGTGCCACTGCTTTCTCCTCAAATTTGCCTTATTCCTCTTATACTCAGTTATCTCATGTAATTAAGAGGGTTGGAATAGATGATTGTTAAGAGCATTTCAGCTATAATATTCAAAGATTTCGACTTAGTCAAATTGGTTCATTTTGGCTTTGGTCATTCCCCAGTTACTAGATTGAATTTAAAAAAGAAAAAGAACATAATTTTTATGCCTATGAATATATTTCCATGAAACAGTTTTATACACTCAAAACCTCCCTGATAGGCCATAACAGTTCTATAATGGTCCAGGGTTTCCTTTTCCATTTTAAGAATTAGTCTCAAAAGGAAGTTTAGAGTGTATAAGAACTTGTAATTTTTGAGAAACTATATTATTCAGTAAGGTTTTTATAAATGACTAAAGGACTCATAAAAATCAGTTCAGCCACCAACTTATTAGATTACTCTGATCTGGGGAATCTGTTTAACTTCTCAGTGTTTGTTTACATCTTAAGTTTTTAAAATGCTTGAATGAATGATAATGGGGACTTTTCAGGGTTCCTTTGCTTTTAAGTGATACACTCAGTAAATATTTACTCACTGACTAATGATAATACCTATGAAGAGAGGTTAAGATGAAGAGGCTGTGATACTGTGCTTTAAGGAAAATGTAACGCTCATATAAGTTAATCAATAGGAAAAGTTGAAAATAGCTTAAAACTTTAAAGAAAGCTATCCTTTTTATGGATTTCTTCATGACATTGTTGGGCTTGCTTGACTTGGACTAAGGAAATGGGAGATAGTAACTGGCCAAAGTGTTGATGCCAAGCCTGTCCCACTTTGATTTCAGCTTCTTCTTGAATCAATAAACAGAGGAGAGACCTTAAGAACTTGGGATCTGTATCAAAGGAAGAATCACAGGGTTCACTAGCTCTGCCCTTTACCCTGGTAGTTCAGTTCAAATAACTGCAAGTCAATTTGTTGGGCTAAATCCTGGGGGTTGGGAAAAAGAGTTACAGAGAGAAATAAGAATGACTGTCTTTTTTGAGTTTAAATGCAATCTTATACATGTGTATTCAGAAAATAGGGCTTCACTTTTAAGGCTGGGTTGAAGCAGTTAAAGCAGTCATTTTCTCAGAAAAATGACTGAGATTTGAGAGCTTGCCTTTAAACTGCTTCCTTCATGGCTGTTAAATTTGTGACATTGTTAAATAAATTCTTCAATTTCCCATTTGCAATTTGGAAGTAGTTCTTGCCTTCTTCATAGGAATGTTCAAAGTTAAGTGAAATACTGAAAAAAAGCAATTGGAAATATTCATTTTCAAGAAAAGGCCGTTTGTAAATCCAAAGTGTTTGTGAAGTCAAGAAAATGGTGCACTGACATGATTTATCATGTATTCCTTGAAGCCTCTCCTCTTATTTAATCACCCCTGAAATATCTGCTCTCTGAAGTCACTGACATGGTGCATTCAGCACAGAGGGTACTCACAGATTGAACCTGGAGCTGTAGGTCATTTTTCTCTTTCAAGAGAGTCACCATTTTTTCCTCCAGTTCCTTCCTTTTGGCCTCTGATTTGGCCAGTTCATCCTTGGTTTTCTGAAACTCTTCCTTCATTGTGGCCATCTCCTTCTCTGTCTCCGCACTCTTGAGGAGGGGCTTGATCTTGAAAAAGAGTTTCATCCAAGGCCAGTGCTTGACGTTCATGAAGGCTCGTACGTTATACTGGATGCAGAAAAGGGCTTCTCTGAAATGACGGGAAAGGATCAGTAGGTTGATCCATTAGAGATAACGTTGTTGTTATTATCATTTTTTTTAACATATAAACTCCCCTTTTAATGACCACCCCACATATAAATGATGCCAAATTCTGTATATTTTATATGCAGGGGACATAAATACACACTCCCACCCACTCCCACTTAGAGTGGTCCTCAGTGTGGCCACTTGGCTAACGTGCACTGCTCATACTTAACAATTCTGTGTTCCCAAGACCCTGTCACACTAGCAAAGAAGCTGACTTTAGAGGAGAGGTACTTTGTATATATGAGCAACACGCACCATTTTAAGAACATCTGAGAAATCACAATGTTAGTGATTTGGGAGTGGGTATGGCAGCTGTAAGCTGATCATGCAGCTTGTCTGTGGGCACACTGATGAGAACTGTGAAAGGGCCTGGCTTGCTTTTTGAATTGCTCCACATTGGAAGGACTGATGCTGAAGCTGAACTCCAATACTTTGGCCACCTCATGCGAAGAGCTGACTCGTTGGAAAAGACCCTGATGCTGGGAAAGATTGAGGGCAGGAGGAGAAGGGGTCAACAGAGGATGAGATGGTTGGATGGCATCACCAACTCAATGGACATGGGTTTGGGTGGACTCTGGGAGTTGGTATGGACAGGGAGCCCTGGCATGCGGCGATTCACGGGGTTGCAAAGAATTGGACACGATTGAGATACTGAACTGAACCTACATTGAGCTTATGATTTATCATGTATTCCTTGAAGCCTCTCCTCTTATTTAATCACCCCTGAATTATCTGCTCTGTGAACTTTTGTTAGCTTCTTCACATGATATACTGGCTTTTCTCAAATCCTTTCAAATGCCTCATTCTTACCTGCTCAACTAGATTGTTAATGTCTACAGGGCATTTAGCTTGTATTGAGCTCCAAAATTTATTTAAATAACATTTTAAAAATAGTAATAAAAGATATCCCTTCTGCACACTGTAGCAGTAAACTGGCAAAGTTTGACTGCCTTTGAACAGTGTGTTTGCCTCTTCAGGCTTGTTAAAATGGAAATTCTATTTCTACAGGTCCAATTTATAAGAACTGTAACCAAGAAGGCATAAACCATAATGTTGACACATGGAAAGACTTGGGAAAACTTATAATACAGAAATAAATAAGTGTGCACGAGCAGACTGAATGCAAAACGTGTGTGTAAGGACAGGGAATGCAGTAGTGCTAGGTCAGTGGAGTTGCTGCTGCTGCTGCTGCTAAGTCACTTCAGTCGTGTCCGACTCTGTGTGACCCCATAGACGGCAGCCCACCAGGCTCCCCCATCCCTGGGATTCTCCAGGCAAGAACACTGGAGTGGGTTGCCATTTCCTTCTCCAATGCATGAAAGAGAAAAGTGAAAGTGAAGTCTCTCAGTCTGTCCGACTGTTAGCGACCCCATGGACTGCAGCCCACCAGGCTACTCCTTCCATTGGATTTTCCAGGCAAGAGTACTGGGGTGGGGTGCCATTGCCTTCCCCAAGGTCAGTGGAGTTGGATGAGGTTAATTAGGGGAAGAGGAAATGGAAGTTGTGAGCTGGTGAATGAATAAATTAGGCCAAGAGGAGAGGGCTTGTGCAAACATGAGAATATAAGAGACAAGCAAACTGTTTAGGCTGCCTGGAAAAGACAAGGCAGTTGGAGATGATGGACGAGGTGGGGAATAGAGAGGGCCTTGACAGACACAGAGGCAATTTGGATTTGACAGGGAGACCATGGGGAACTGCAACTGAATATGGCGTGATGAGAACAGTGCTTACTGCACATGATTCCTGCAGCTGTGTGTGAGAGCAATAGAAGGGAGACCGTGAGAGAGAGTTTTGATGGGAGTCCAAATGTGAGGGCTTGGGCAAAGTCTGATGTGTTGTAGGAGTGGGTTCTGAACTGGGTGAGAAGTGCATATGAACTGAAAAATGGAAGAGTTAATGAATGAGCAAGACTGATGTAATAAAGTCCCCCAGAGACCTTACAGTCCTGAGACTCTGCATAGTTGTTACCTCCTTTGCAGCATTTTCTGATATTCTACCCTCATTAGGAATCCCCTACAGACAGCTTGAGTTCTTGTTATAATCTGGGCCAACTTTTCATCTCTCATTTCTTCCAGAAGACCCAGCAGGCCAGCTTTGAAGAAAACCTGGAAAGAGGGAAAGTCACAAATCATCCCCAGACTACAGGAGAGACAGACACGGCAGACGGTGCTTGGATCAGCTGTAAGTAAATAGTGGCTGTACCTTTGTGTGTCCAAACTTGTACTGGGTGTGATCAATATCAATGGAGGCAAGAAGTTTCTCAGAAGCCTTCTTGCTGTCAATGAACTGTCCATCTGGAATAGCACTTGCATTTAAAACTTTGTATCTGTTTCAGTGAAGAAAGAATGAATGATTAGGATGGTGTGAACATATATGAAAATCAAATGACACCAAAAAGAAACATCAGTAAAAAGAGAGAAAGCAAAATAGAAAATCCAATTGTCCATATTGGTGAATCCAATATGATTTTTCCATGAGCTAATGCATGCTTCCTTCCCATTTGTAAGAAATGCCACCTCCTCTAGCCTGTATTCCGTTCTACCACCACAAGACTATATTATTTGACTTACTTCATAATACCCACTAAACAGGGTACATAGAACACAATGAACAGAGGGCAACAGTAAAAATGATTAAACAAGTACAGCATTTAGTGAAATACAACAAAGAGTGACTGGCCTTTGTTTAAAGTCCCCATAGAGGATTCTGCTGGGGAAGCCCTTCCTGCAGATGCGGATGCCCTCCAGGACCCCATTACACCTCAGCTGGTGCAGGACCAGCTCGTGCTCCATGGCCCCTGGAAAGAGATCAAAGTGCATACTGCTGGGCAGTTCAACTCTCACACTTGCGCCTGTTTGATTATTTCGTGCTCTTAGATCTTACCGGGAGTTTTGGTTTCATTGGGAATGATACACCGTACGAAGTGGGGGTGTGTGCTCCTCAGATTGGTCATCAATTTATTTAAATTTTCCTAGGAAACCAAGGAGAAGGGACTTGATGAGAAAGTTCTATTTCAGGTTGCTTTTTTGGGCAATTATATGAAATGAACCTAGGCACTCGCTTAACTGTTGAGTCTATGAGGCTTCAGTTGCTCTGTGTTTTAAGGGTCTCAAGAGTTGTAGCCTGGCAAATAACTGAAAGGCCAGAGTGCTAGGTAGAAATATAGCTCTCTGTGGTATTCATTTATGACACCTAGGATCTGTCCTGTAAACAAACTGCCAATTGAAGTAGCATTGAGGCACATGAAGTGTTCTTGAGCAAGAATCAGAAAATACTACCATCTTGCTTTGCCACTAACGAGGTGCTTAAAATCCCTTTTGTCTCTTTGGGTCTCATCTGAAAATGGTTGAGCTTACCTCTAAGGTCTCTTTTGCCTGTCTCAGTGCTAATAATTTTCACAGTACTAGTTTACAGTGGTGACCTATGTCAGTCACTGTCCCAGTGCTTGACATTCCTTTCTTGAGTTTATTATTCCCTGGGACCTGTTACCTTTTGGGTTTTTTGAAGAGTCTAAAATCATGAGACTATATGACCTTTTATAGGTGGATCTCAGATACCTGAGGATGACCCCCAGCCTGAAACATATGGGGCAGTTATTCCTGAAACAGAAAAACTGATTATGATAGACCGTGGTGATTTATGCAACTGTAGAAAACTAGCATGTAGATATTTTTCAATATTTCTTAGGTATATTCTTTGAGAAGGCAGAGTTGCTTTATTTTTTATATCTCAGTGAACTACTAGAATATAAAATAAGTAATGTGAGTTTCTAATCCTGAAAATATGTGTAAGAGTTTGGGGAGATAAAGTAATGTGAGTTTCTAATCCTGAAAATATGTGTAAGAGTTTGTTTGGGGAGATAGTCCAAACTGGTAGTGAGAAAAGAACAGGGCCATTTTCTTGTTTAGGTTATATGTTGTATCTGCATTTTAGTTTTAAAAGGAATGAGACTTAGCTATAGAAGTTCATAGAAATCCTGACAAAGTAGCCATTAGATCAGATGCTCCATATGTCCCCTTTTAGAAGAGCCAGTTTTTAAGCCATCCAAGAGAATCACATTATTTGTAGTAATGTTATTATTACTGTTATTTAATTCTTTACAGGTATTTTTCTATCTTAATCATCCATTTAAATCACTAGGTTTGGCTTTAGGTAATTTTCAGCTATCACAAAAAATTAAATCCACCTCAAAAGACAAAGATGCATTTCGGTGGAAAGATGTCCTAAAGGATGTGTCTCAGGCTTATCCTCAAAGAGGGACTCAGGAACGTTCTCAAAGGGCAATATTAGTGGAATAAAGATACGGCTTTCCGCAGGGAGATCTTTGAAGTTCAGCTGCGCTTCCTCAAAAATCAGCCTTATTATAGAACCAGAAAACTTCTAAAGGCATTTTGGAATTCCTGAATACATGAGATGAGCATAATAAGGAGTAGGGGTAAAACATTCGGCCCTACAGAAGTATTGCTTTTGCTGTACCCTGAACAAGAGGAAATATTTGAAGTAATTCCTATTAACATTACATTCCCTCCTAATTTATTCTAAATTCTATAATTATGATAAGTCATAGAGACCGCATAGATTTTTGAATTAAATTTGTACTTTACCCTGAAAAGGGCTGACACAGTCTGGAAAGAAGAGCCCTTCTTCTTAGCACCTTTCTTTGCGCTGCTGTCTAAGATAAAAAGAAAACCCATTAGTGAACGTATCCCAGAGGCTGGAATGGTGTGTAAACTTTCTCTGGGGATAGGTTAATTTAAATCAGGGGCACAGAAAGTACCAGCTTCAGCACTAGCATATGTGGAGAAGAGACTGGCCAGAGTCTTCATGGAGGACTTCTGGTACAGCCCAACCACTGTGTCGTTCAGGGGGTCCTTGTTCTTGTCCAGCCAGCCGGCGATGTTGTAGTCCACGGTGCCCGCGTAGTGGATCAGGGAGAAGTGAGCCTCGGCTCTGCCCTTGACCACCTTGGGCTTCTGGAAGTTGGCAGACTTGCCCAGGTGCTGGTCATACAGCTTGTTCTTGAAGGAGGTATCTGTGGCCTTGGGGAACATGCATTCCTCTTCCAGGATGGAGAAGATGCCCAGTGGCTGAATTCAGAAAAGCAGACGTTGGTGTCAGTCTGTCTTGTCTCAAAAGGTATAGTGGCTGTCATTTGATTGAATTATGAGCACTCCTAATTAAATATACTATAAAGTAAGGCAGGATCAAGCTCAAAGTCCTTTTGTTATCACTAGAATGACTTTCCACCATTCCTTCTCACGTTCGATCCATAGCATTATTTTTAAGTAAAAGAATAGCGAGATACAAACTCCAGATGTCAGTGCAGCATGTGGAGGTGACATTAAAATGTCTGTATTTATCACATTTATCACATTAACTCACCTACTTGGTGAATTAATGTATTGTCAAAGGTTTATTTTTCTGTGAAAAGGACTTAGTGACTTAGAATGTTTACTTTATATGCAATAGTATAAATAACCCAAACTTTATATAGGACATTTTGTGTACTTAATCTCCTTAAAAATAGATTATGAACAAGCATAAGCAATTTGACTTCTTGACTTCCAAACAGATTAGCTTTCATATAAGCTCTAGCTGTGTTACCTCTGCATTAATTTTGACTTAGAAAATAGTTATTTCTATTGCTGACATCTTGGATCATAATGGAGATTTAAAACAAATGAGGTAGTTTCTCTGGTGAAGTAGACCATCTCAGTAGAGATGCTGCTTTCAAACTGGATTTGAGTCAGAGTTGGAACAAAACTGCACAGGACAAAATGAAACTAAACTCTCTGGTCCTTCTGTAAAAGCTGAAAAGAGGAAATAATTTCTAAAGTAATTCTCTAACTTGTTCTGATATCAGTCTATTTAAGATTACTGTAATACTTTCTGAAGTTGCTTAAGACACTTGGGAAAGTTATCCTTACAATTCAGATTTCCTTTAGAAGTCAAACAGACCTTCTCGATGAGCTCAATGCAGGCGGCCAGGTCCATCCCGAAGTCGATGAACTCCCACTCGATGCCTTCCTTCTTGTACTCCTCCTGCTCCAGCACGAACATGTGGTGGTTGAAAAACTGTTGCAGTTTCTCGTTGGTGAAATTGATGCACAGCTGCTCCAGGCTGTTGAACTGCACAAAAGCAAATTTCCAATGTTAAATGGATTTTTAGAGTGGTATAATTCATTACTGAAAAATCTTTTATTGAAAATATGTGGAATTCAGTAATGAAATAAAATTGTGAACTAATTATTGTTTATTCAGAAATCCCAGGAAAGAAAGGATCATTTTTGACATGAACCCTTTTTGTGATTTCTGGGCATTGTTTAAAGCTGTCAGCCACACAGCAAGAGTTCTGGTAGAATCGACCTCCTTCCCCTTCTAAGATTGCCTGGGCAATAATGTATTAAATGTATTAAAAATACAACAAAAGTACAATCCAGTGAGTAATGGGTTCAGATTTAAGGGTGAAAGTAATTTATTGCAAAGCCTCACCTTTTTACCACCCGCACTCTCTAATTCAAGGTGAAGTTCACATTTTCACTTTTGGCTGTCACTTTATTAAAGAAAGCTTTTCTTAAGACCTTTAGTTGAAGTACAAAGTGAAATTAATAGGTTAATTTCTCTTCATATCAAACATTTGGTAAATTCTCATTGTCACATCTGTGAAAGTAGGGACCTCGTGTGGTCTAGCGTTGAAGATCTGATGAAGTCTTTATAGTAATGTTCGTTACTTTATAGACACCTTCATTTTTATAGAAGATGAAGCTAATGGCCCGGAGGGGAAATGGTGGGTATCAGATGAGCCTGGAAGAGGAAAGACTGTGGACTGTCACTGTGCTTCTCCTTTTAGCTCCTTTTCCCTCAATGGGATGGAAGGAGACTTGCGTATGGACCAAACCCTACAGATGCAGATTCCTGTCTTGGCTTTGCCTTATGTGGCTGGAGGATCTGTAGCAAGTGTGCTGATTTTTTTTGCATCTGTTCCTCCACATTTAATTAGAAGTATGTTAGTTACTCCTTCTTGGGTTATTGTGAAGATTAAATGAGGTAACAATTTGAAGTACTTAGTTCAGTTCAGTTCAGTTCAGTCGCTCAGTTGTGTCCGACTCTTTGCGACCCCATGAATTGCAGCACGCCAGGCCTCCCTGTCCATCACCATCTCCCGGAGTTGACTCAGACTCATGTCCATCGAGTCCGTGATGCCATCCAGCCATCTCATCCTCGGTCATCCCCTTCTCCTCCTGCCCCCAATCCCTCCCAGCATCAGGGTCTTTTCCAATGAGTCACCTCTTTGCATCAGGTGGCCAAAGTATTGGAGTTTCAGCTTTAGCATCAGTCCTTCCAATGAACACCCAGGACTGATCTCCTTTAGGATGGACTGGTTGGATCTCCTTGCAGTCCAAGGGACTCTCAAGAGTCTTCTCCAACACCACAGTCCAAAAGCATCCATTCTTCGGTGCTCAGCCTTCTTCACAGTCCAACTCTCACATCCATACATGACCACAGGAAAAACCATAGCCTTGACTAGACAGACCTTTGTTGGCAAAGTAATGTCTCTGCTTTTGAATATACTATCTAGGTTGGTCATAACTTTTCTTCCAAGGAGTAAGTGTCTTTTAACTTCATGGCTGCAGTCACCATCTGCAGTGATTTTGGAGCCCCCCAACATAAAGTCTGACACTGTTTCCACTGTTTCCCCATCTATTTCCCATGAAGCGATGGGACTGGATGCTATGATCTTCGCTTGAGTGCTAGAAATATAGACTCCTCAATAGAGTTTGGCCATTATCATCACTACTGCTATTATCCTGTTACCGCCTAGATATTTTGTCCTAGGTACTGTGTTGGAGAAAGCAATGTAGACACTACAAATGTAAATGAGTAATACCCAGCACACTGCCGCTGCTCAGTCGCTTCATTCATGTCCAGCTCTTTGTGACCTCATGGACCGTAACCCGCCAGGCTCCTCTGTGCATGGGATTTTCCAAGCAAGAATACTGGAGTGGGTTGCCATGCCCTCCTCCAGGGGATCTTCCTAACCCATGGATTGAACCAACATCTCCTGCGTTTCAGGCGAATTCTTTATCGCCGAGCCACTGGGGAATACCCAACATATCAAAACCCAGATTGTCTTTCTCCCACTTTTTATTAATCTGAAGATAACTCACATCAAAGATCTCAAAGCCAGCGATGTCCAAGACCCCGATGAAGTACTGCCTGGGCTGCTTGGTGTCCAGCTGCTGGTTGATGCGCGTGACCATCCACAGGAACATCTTCTCATAGACGGCTTTGGCCAGAGCGCCCACTGCATTGTACACCTTCATGGACAAAGTAATGTTTGTTGGCACTATTAAAGGCCTGGGAAGTGTGTGACTCATTCAGATTGTGCACTTACCTGCTGCACCGTCTGGCCTTTGGTGACATACTCATTGCCAACCTTGACCCTGGGGTAGCAGAGAGCTTTGAGCAGGTCAGCAGAGTTAAGACTTTGGAGATAAGCAGCCTTGTCAGCCACTGCAGAGACATAATTCAAGAAATGTTGTTTAATGGCAGATGTTTCTTTAAGATAGTCTTTCCATTTTCCTCCAATCCATTTTCATTATTATTTAAATGAAAAACTTTAAATAATTCTATAGAAGGTCAGGCAAGGCTTCCTGTACATTAGAACATGTACTTGCTAATAAATGATCAATCAGTTACACTGGCCTTTGGTGATTTGTTGCAAGCAGCTTTTGAGTCATTTAGCAAAATCAAATGTAAGTCCAGTGTTTATGGAAATACTTTAAGTAAGACAGAACCCAGAGTCCCTGCTCTTAGGTGTGGTTGAAAGGTGACATGAATACACCTTATCTCAATTTTGCTCTTCCCAGCTTACCATCAATGACCAGTTTCTTTATCTGAAAATGTGGGAACTAAGTCTCAGTGGATGATTCCTACCTCGTCCCCTTCTGAAATGTTGCCAGTGACTCTGATGTAAATGAGGGAGAGAGAAAGTCAAACTGGGATGGTCAGGAAAGGCTTCAAAGGAGCAGATAACTGTAGCTTCCAGGGTGGTTTCTGTAATTTCCATATTCCTTCCATAGAGTGTATGACTTTTCTTTCTTGGTTTCTGTTTATCTTACTTGATGCCTAGATTGTCTGCAGGTTTACATGTAGACAACACACACACACACACACACACACACACATGCACAGATGTCTAGGGATATCCTCCACCCCCAGCTCTGTGTTTGGGCAGACATTGTATCCCCCTGTTAGGTTTACCCAGTTGGCGCTGAAACACACCGAAATGCCAAGTTATCCTGTATACCTTCTTGTCATTTCTAAGGCAAAGTAAGCATGTGGTTCTGTCTTATTCTCTCTCTGATCTGGGCCCGGGTTGTACTTTTTAAATACGTACTTATAAGTGGCTATTAGGGCTCGTTTTCTCTTTTTGGTTGTGTGTAGAAATGACGGAGATGTGGAGATGCTAAAAGGAAAAGAGAGCGAGGACAGAGTGCCCTATGTGTACTGTGTGCATGCCCTTCAGGAGTTTAGTTGCAAAGGAGATGTGAGTTTAGAAGAACTTTTTATTGTTTTTTGTTGTATTTTCTGTCTTAAACCCAGTTGGGGGTTCATTTGGTACCTTCAGTGCCATCTGGCTCTGCTTGCTCCTCACGCTGTTTTTGCTTGAATTTCATGTTCCCATAATGCATTACTGCCCCCGTGAGCTTGTAGATGGACACTTTCTCCTCAGGAGTAAAGCCCAGGATGTCTATGGCACTCTGTCAGGAGAAGTGATGAGACAAAGGTTAGGGCAGAAGGTATTAGCATATTTTGGTGAATTTACACTATATTCTAAGGTAACCACACTTACAGTATGGTTGCTATTATCATTCCCATGCATAGTAGATTTTTTAAAAAGTGAGTATGTCTTACATCAGTGGCCATCAGCTCTTCTTGGTCATCAATGCTAGGGACTGTGATCTCCCCTTGACTGACAAAGGCATAATCATATGGGTTGGTGGTGATCAGGAGCATTTCTGGGTACACAGAGTTCAGGGTGTATGTTTCACATTAAAAGTAGTTAACAAAAATATTAACTTTTGTCTGTGAATTTAGGTTCATTCTTACCAATCAGATCTGGCTTCTTATTGGAAGTGATCTGATAAAAAATATGGTAGCTTCTTTCTGCCTTCAACTGGAAAGTAACTCTAGACTTTTCTAGAAGATCTGGAAAGAGGGGGAAATAGACATTGAATTAGAAAAAAATATCAACGCTCCTGAAATAGTAAATGAACCACAATGTCTTTGGCTAAAATTGGGGATATTACAATAGGCTTCATTGAGATTTCAACTTGATGATTGATCCTGTTGGTACTGTGTGTAAGAATTCCAAATACATATGGCAATTACCCAAGGTTCTCACCATTTAAAAGCAAAGAGTGAAGTATGTATGCTCTAGTAACAAATCAGCTTTTCATATGGATGACTTGTGACCTTTGTCTTATAATTGATCGTTAATATCCCCTCCTTCCTCAGTTCACCGTAGGTTCTTTGGTGAGTGATTACCTGGGAAGCATCTGCCAAAGCTCAGATCAAGAGCCAATCACAGAATGCCTGCCAACCTGGCTCCATTAGTCCTGCACAACCAAGTGATAGTTGGCAGGCTCTGCTACCCTGGCCCTCTGCTACCTCTCACCCTGCCATCTGCCAAGGGATGGGCCCTTTTCTGAGAATTTGACTACCTGTGGAAATGTGACCAGTTAGTGTGAAATGCATGTTTAGCAAATGTTAGATACTCTATTTGAACCAGTAAATGTGAATCCTTCTGCAAAAAAAAAAAAAAAAAAATCACAGAAATGTATTGTACATGTAAAATAACATATAGGAACCCGTGAATAGTCCTACTGTTGGTCCTGGAAAAAATGCCATAGTTGCTTCTGAGACTGGAATTCCAAAATGTGTTGCAGAGCCATCAGTCTGACACTGAGGTAAGCAGAGCACACAGAGGTTGTGGAGAATTATGGCCTTAGGTTGTGAGCGGCACTGGCAGCAGGCTCAGTGCTCACCATGTGTTGACAGTATCCCTGCAAATGACATCCCTGGTTTATCTGTTTGAGTTTCAATGGTTGTGTTACTCACATGTTTCAATATCAGCAGAAGCCAGTTTCCCTGTGGTCCCGAAGTGGATCCTGATGAATTTACCCTTGCAAGTGAAAAAGACGATGTTATGTACAAAACAGCACATGAGTAAGAAGAGATTGAAATAACGACTGAGAGATGCCTTTGGGGGCATTTAAGACCTAAGAAAACCCTTCTGTGACCCAGAGACTCACAAAGCGAGAGGAATTGTCATTCCTCACGGTCTTGGCGTTGCCAAAGGCCTCCAGCAGGGGATTGGCACTGATGATCTGATCCTCCAGAGTCCCCTGCAGAGAAACACAAGAGCAGAAACACAAGGAAGTCCGTGGCTTCCTGAGTGCCCTGCCCAACTTGATTCTCACATGCCCATCAGACCCACCTGCATTTTGCCAGGTTCCTCCTTCTTCTTCTCCCCAGTGACTGCAATTGTTGCAAAGTACTGGATGACACGCTTCGTGTTCACAGTCTTTCCTGCCCCGGATTCTCCGCTGTCAAATAAAAACCAGAGAAGAGATCAGAACTACAGCTCACATTGTCAACATCTAAGACAATCACCACCAATCAGAGAAGAAGGAAAAATCACATACGTGATCAGGATGGACTGGTTCTCACGATCTGTGAAAGAGAAATCAAGACCATCATTTTTAAAAATAGTGTACATTCCCTATGAAGATTATTGACTCTGTTCAGATTAAATACAGTTTATTCTTTTTAACATTTTGAAGATATTGCCTGTGATTTTGGCTTTGTGTGTAGCTCCCAGACAGTACTTGCCTCTTGGAGTAAAATTTGTGAAAATGAGAGGTGAAGAATCATCTGTTTCTTCTGGTATTTTATTAATTTAAAAACTTATGGGCAATTTCAAACCTATACAAAGGTAGAGACAATACTGTTAAAAGCTCCTATGTACTTATGTATACAGCGTTTCAGTAGTTACTGCTGCTACTGCTAAGTCACTTCAGTCGTGTCCGACTCTGTGTGACCCCATAGACAGCATCCCACCAGGCTCCCCCATCCCTGGGATTCTCCAGGCAAGAATACTGGAGTGGGTTGCCATTTCCTTCTCCAATGCATGAAAGAGAAAAGTGAAAGTGAAGTCGCTCAGTCTGTCCGACTGTTAGCGACCCCATGGACTGCAGCCCACCAGGCTCCTCTGTCCATTGGATTTTCCAGGCAAGAGTACTGGGGTGGGGTGCCATTGCCTTCCCCGACAATATGGCCAATTTTACTATATGGCCAATTTTATATAATCTATATTCCCATCCCAAGCTTGGTTGTTTTAAAGAAAATTCCAGGCACCACATACTTTCATCTGTAGCTATTTCAGTAAGAATCAGAAATCTGAAGTTTCATTTAACAGATAAAGAAAGGAACCCAGGGAGGAATAAGTGATTTTTCAGATAGTTACATCACTTGTTAAGATATTTTGGTCTTCTTGACTTCTGGTTTATATATTTTTCGGCTGTCTGGCCTCCTCCCAGTTCTTGATATTAACTTGACTGCTGGTAATACTAAAAAAGGAAGAGATCTGGAATTGTGTTAATAACTGTCACTGTTCATTTCCTTTTATTTGTCTCTTTTATACACATTTTCTAAGTAATGCAAAAATTGTCACTATATGACATGAGATAGTTACATCACTTGTTAAGATATTTTGGTCTTCTTGACTTCTGGTTTATATATTTTTCGGCTGTCTGGCCTCCTCCCAGTTCTTGATATTAACTTGACTGCTGGTAATACTAAAAAAGGAAGAGATCTGGAATTGTGTTAATAACTGTCACTGTTCATTTCCTTTTATTTGTCTCTTTTATACACATTTTCTAAGTAATGCAAAAATTGTCACTATATGACATGTTGGATTTATACCAATTTTCTGATGTGTTAAATTTTTCATTCTGTACTGATAGATTCTAGAGCACTCTCAAATCTAAGAAAACCTATTCAGAGAAATAGATACAAGATGGATGCTATTTAGATGTGCATATAGACTTCAGAGAACTTTAAAGCTCTGTTTAGGGACATAGAGACAGATTTTGAAACAAATTCAGATTCATTTCTTTTTCCAATAGAAGAAAAACCATGAAAGACCATGTCACAGCTAGTGGGAACAGAGATAAGAAAACAATGTTTTAGTCTCTAACCTGGTCAGATGCTACAGTTTTGCATGGTTTTATATCAAAATCATGTTTGGAGATAAGTAATCTTGAATTTGGAGCAGCCCCAAAACCTGGGGGAGTGGGGACCTTGGTACAGGTGGTGGTATACATACCAGTGTAAATGCAACTGCTGCGTGTTAAAACCTCTGGAATGAGCCTGAATTTGGATAATTTCTGGAAGGTAGCTAGGTTCTGTTGACAATCAAAGAACAGTTTACTAGCGTGAAATCCTTATAGAATTGCTGGCCAGTTTGTAATGCAAGATTCGTATTTTATCCCTTTCTCTTCTCCTTTAAAAGACAATTTAAAAACAGCATAACAAAACAAACAAAAAAGAAACCAAAATGGAACAAAATCTTCTCCACTTTCTAATATCTCATGGAACAACAGGAAACTCAGGAATTCAGGATATTTCCAAAGGCAATACATTTGGTGTATGCCGATAAAAGATTTTAATGCTATATTTGGGCCTGCAATTTGTATCAAAGCTGTTTGTTTATGTTTTGATAAGACAGGAGCAACAGACTTTGATATAAATTTTTAAAAAATGTTTTCAAAGAAAGATGGATATTTCTGTTTCTTCCACTCTAGTAGGAAAATGCTACAAAATCTTTGGGAGGGAAGTCACAGTTCTTTCTTTACTCATGTTCTGTCTCAAACCCTGGCAGTGTTAACTGTATCTATTAAAGACAAAGGAATGCACAACGCTTTCCAGCTATGGCTGGTAAGTATTTTCCTTGAATATACTAAAAAATATATTTGAACTTTTTTCCCTTTCCAAATCAGAAATTAAAAAATATGGAAAAGCAACATATATGTAGGTCTGCTAGTTGTTTCAATTAGGCTTCCAGTTTGTAGCTGGGTTAGCTTGGGCAGGTCAGTGAACGCAGTGACTAGCTTCATTTTACTCATCTGTAGAGTGGCTGTGGGGAAGATTATGTGATGTTACAGCACTGAAAGTTTCTTGAAAACCGTGAAGGCCTGTGTGGCTGCAATGCATGATTGTAATCAAAGCCCAAAGTCTACTTGTTCATTCAAGATTCACTTTTCCACATTTCTGTAAATAGATGCATCACTCACTCACCAGTCAGCATGAACTGATAGGCGTTGTCAGAGATGGAGAAGATGTGGGGCGGGGCCTCCTGGCGCTTCTTGCCCCTGTAGGCCGCCACCACCTCGGGGTTGTACACCGGCAGCCACTTGTAGGGGTTGACGGTGACGCAGAAGAGGCCCGAGTAGGTCTGAGAAAATCAGAACACTCAACATGTGGAATTTGATTCTACTTGGAGAGAGCGATGAAATAAAGAGAGGTTGAAGGGTGCTCACGTAGATCATCCAGGCTGCATAGCGCTCTTTGAGGTTGTACAGCACTCCGGGCTCGTGCAGGTGGGTCATCATGGCCATATCCTCGATCTTGTCGTATTTGGGAGGGTTCATGGGGAACACTTGGTCTTCTCTGACAGTGAGAGTCTGGCAAGAAAAGTGAGAGTCCGGGTTGTGTTAATGGTTGGAGGTAGGATTTATGTGTATCGGCTTTGGTTCTAAGACTATGATTGTGGGCGCTTTCCATTATATTATTCAGTGTCCTTTAAATAAAAGCACAAAAATGTATTCATCTTAGAGTTTGATGGTAAAAAAAAAATCTGTTTCCTGTGATGAGCTAGAATACATCCTACTCTTTAAAATATACTTTTTTCCTCCCACATTTTCATGTCCCAGGTTTATCAGTTTATATCATTTTACGGTTTAATTTTTTGTTTCTCCTTGCCATTTATTATAAGAAACTTCAGTTTGGGAGGAAGTAATGGGAAGATTAATACATTATTTACCTAAGTAGATAATAATTCTTTTGATAGAAGCCATTTTATTTCTCCCAGGTTTGGCGATTTAGACTGGGAAGTGAGTAATTGAAGGGAAATGCTGGAGGCTGACTAGTGGCTTAAAGTTCTTTTGGTGGTTGGGAAAGGGAGACGTGAGAATTTCTTTTACCTTCCAAATCTGATGTCTGTTAATGGACTGGAAGGGTGTCTGGATTGGCAGTAGACTTGGAAACTGTGAGCAAGGAAGGCTTCAACTTGAAGTGAGGAGATGGAGAAATAAAACGGGAAGGATTTTCTCCTATGTTTTTACTTACTGCTCCACGTTCTGTCTTGACAGTTACTTTCCCCCCTTCCTTGCTTTGTATGATGCTCTTCACATAGGATTCCTTGGGCTCTGCCACAAAGACTGATGTTTTAGCATCAAAGGGCTTGTTCTGGGCTTCAATCCGCTCCTTTTCCGATTTTCGAAGGTAGGGAGCGGCTTCACCAAAAACAGCCATCTCGGCGTCTGAACTCGCACTCATGGTTGCGATTTATTTAGAGAGAATTCTGCCTTGGGGAAAGAATGGGAGAGAGGGAAAAGAGAAACCAGAAGTTATATACATGTGAGAAAAAAATTTGAAATGAGAGAAATATTGAGGTTCCATCCCCAGCCTGGACTGTAGTTGTTCTTCCAACCTGTGTTGGCCAGCATTCTATTAAGTATTCATAACACTAGCATAGGGCTGGTTTGGAATGAGACTGCAATTTGAGGCTTCATTTTTACGGCTTTGAAAATTTCCTTCCCAGATGGTGTGTCTTGATCCTCAGGGCTAGGGCACCTACAGCTGAGTGAGAATGGAATCCTTGCCTGTTTTAATCTCTAAACTCTAATAATATCTATAGCTAAGACTGTTGTTGATGGATTGTTTTATAGCAACTGTCATTCTTTAATCCTCAGATGCATAATGTTTGCATCTGCCATTTGCTGGGATGATTATAGAGTTAGGAGGGAAAGTTTGTCTTGTGCAAATGAAAGTTGATATCTTCCAAGCTACCCAAAACATTTTTGCCTTTTAGATGGCCTTTTTTTTTTTTTCTCTTGTAAGCCAAATAATTCTTTTTAACATCCACTTTATGTTAAACATCTCTTGGTGGGTCATTAACCTCATAAGAAATCGTTATCACTCTAGGGTTGTTTTTTTTTTTTTAATATATCATTTGGCTTGTTACCAAGAGACTTAGCATTGCCTTAATTTCAAAATCTCTTTTAACATTCTCCTTTTGGCATGAAGGATTTGCACTGTCAGTTAACAGATCTAAACACAGGGGAATGAGAGCTTCAGCATGAAGGTGTTTCATCCTGCATAAATTCCACAGGCTTCTTTTCTCTTCATCCAGAAAAAGACAAGACAAAAATGTAAGAGCTTATCACATGCATGTGAGCCATTGTCCTCTGTTGATAGATATGTGTCTCAGCATTGGCTCATTACTTTGATTGGGTCTTTTCTTTACTCTCAGGCAGTGAATTACTTGGAGGAAGGATCAGAATCTGTCCTTCTATTTTAAAGTGTGATAGATAGCACTCTGGGGTGTAATTCTTGTGATTTTTTTAAAACAAACAGTAACAAATCTTTCTAAACACTGCAGTGAATCATGAAAAAGTAGCTAAAATATTACGGTTTTAAGAAGATGTTGATTTCTGTTTACATATTTTAGATTAAGAATGTTTACAGGTATTTAAAAAATACTGGTAAAACACTCAAGTATTCAGCGCGTGTCAGTAGAAGGAGGTTGGCATGGAGTAGTCCATTGCCCCTGACAGTTGTTAAGTGCCGCTGAGAACTCACTGTCAAAATTCATTCTTTCCCAAATGGTCCTTTAATCCTGGAACTCAGATGAGGGTGGTCTCTGAGAATAAGACATTTGGAAGAAGTGATTTCCCAGCACTTATAAACAGACATTTGGAAGGACAACGTATTTGCATAACTGCAAAATATAAGGAAATGGTGTACAGTGAAGAGCTGTTCCCAGCTTTGTTACGCTACATCCCTTCTGTCGTCAATAAAGGAATAAAGCGGAGTCTTACCTCTGGATTCCAGATGAAGATGCAGGTTCAGGAGCATCTAAAACTGTAAAGCAACGAGTTTCTTTTTAGTGAAGCTCTGAAATTCCAGTAAGATAGTTACAGAATTAAAACTTGTCTGGTCTAAATTACAGAAGTAAATAAATTCCAGTAAGATCTTTCAGAATTAAAACCTGACATGGCTTTATGGAAATAAAAGTCAGAGCTGGAAGGAACAATTCCATGCTCAGAGATGGGCTGCGGGGTAAGCGGTTTCTGTCCCCGGGAGCCCTGCAGGCCCCAAGGCCCCCCTGCACTTACCTCTGGGTCCTCGGTGGAGATGTGGCAGGAGGGCTCACCGTGCTTATATAGGAGCTGGTGTGCTGATCCTGCAGCTTGCTCCTCTTTGTTAGGGCAAGACATTTGGCCGCATGAACCCTCAGAATAATTTGTTCTGACATTTGTCATGTTTGGATATAATTAGAAGTATTCATATCATTTTGAGTATGTGGACCAATCTCCTATAAATAATGTGACAAGGACCAATCTGCTGGCAGAGAATGCTTTCTAGTGTGCTGGGAAGGTAATCTTTGACAGTGCCTGGTGGGGCCTCAAAGTAAGTTCCGAAGAGCTATATTTGATTTGGCAAACTGTCACACATGCCTGTGGTAACCCAATGATCACAGCCTCAGCGAGCTTTGCTTTTAGGGCCCTAACCACGTTTTCCTTCTTTGTTACCATAGGAACCCCCACCATCTTCACTACCTTGTGTCACTGCCAAGGCTCACCCTTGGAGTCTGGGCTTGGGCAGCAAGGCCAAGGTGAGAGAAGATTCTATACTGGGTCCCTACCATTAAGTCAGTGCTCATCCATCCAACACTGACAAAAATATTATTTATTAGAAAATAATATGTATTCTTTGAAGTAAAAATACAGATAAGCAAAGAGAAAAAAATGTACTCTCATTATGCAGAAGTAAGATAAGTTTATAAGTTTGATCATACTATATACACATATATAGCACATATTTGCTTTACAATCTACTTAAAAAATTATATCATAAATGATTTTCACACCACCAATGAAATTTACACTGTTATTCTTTAAAAAAATTATATTAACATTCTTTTAGAATCTTCTTTTAATGGTTAGGGATATTGAAGTATACTTTATATATAGCAAAATTCACTCTTTCTACGTGACAGTTATATGAGGTTTTTTTGCTACTATTAAAAAAAATTTTTAAACTTTACAATAAAATTCACTTCTTTTGTTTTATGAGTTTTTCATGTGCACTCTTTCTTGTAACCACTACCATAGACAGGATGCAGTTTCTGCCTTTTTTTTCCCCAGTTGGAAGATTTATATTTTCCTAGAAGATTCCCCATTCCATGTGAGTTTTTATAGATTTTTTGGACATTTTTTTTTGTGCATATCTTTTCATGGTTTAAAGAAACTCTTTTGTAGTCATCTATTCCTTTTTATTTTTTTAACGTATTTTGATTTTCTTTTTATTTAAATCATATTTGCTTAAGTTTTGTCTTTGTGTTTGCTCTTTTTCATTTAGATTTACCAAATAAGTTTTCTTCTGTTTTATTATTTTCTGCTTTTAATCTTATTCATTCTTTTAGTTCTTTAGGCTTATTTTGTTTGTGTGTATCTAGCATCTTGAACTGAAAGCTTACTTCATTTATTTTCATTCTTTCTTATGATCTTGCATGTTATTTATGGTTATAAAATTTTCTTTGGTTACTACTTTGGCTGAATCCCAGAGGTTGATATGTATTATAGTACGCTTGTACAACTGTCATTTTAAAGTTTCTGTTTCCATTTCAGCTCTCAATTTATCTTAAGGGTGGTTTTCTTTTTTTAAAATTTCCAGATGTATAAATTTGGGCTTTGTGGGGGAAGATTCTCTTTTAGCTGCTGGTTCTTTCTCTTGTGTGTGTACCCATGTAGTTTACTTCTTAGTAGATACGGTAGGAATGAGGGACCTCATGTGTCTGTATTTGTGTTTGTGTGTATATGTAATAAAACAGTTCAAGTAGCATCCAGATCAGAACTCCTAGGCAAAAATTGATATGCTTTTTGTCTCTGTAGTTTTGCCTTTTCTAGAAACTCCATACAAATGGAATCCTGTAGTGTACAGTCCTTCACGCCTGGCTTCTTTTCCTTAGTATGCTTTTTGAGTTCCTCCATGCTGTTGCATATATCAACAGTTTATTCATTTTTGTTGCTAAATAGTCTATGATATAGTGCCACATTTTGTTTATCCATTCAAACTGATGGATATTTGAATTGTTTCTAGTTTTGGCTGTTATGCAAAGAGTTGTTGATGATATTCCATACAAGTCATCATGTGGACATTTGTTTTCATTTCTCTTGGGTAGATAACTAGGAGTTGAGTTGCTAGATTGTATATGGCTAACTTCTTAAGAAATTGCCAAATACTTTCTGACAGTGGCTGTGCCATTTTACATTTCCACCAATAAGATGAGGCTCCCAGTTTTTTTATATTCTCACCTACACTTGTATTGTCTTTTTTTGCTAATGGCATCCTAGTGAGTTAAGAATCTGCCTGCAATGCAGGAAACCTGGATTCGATCTCTGAGTCGCTAAGATCCCTTGGAGAAGGAAATGGCTACTTATTCCAGTATTTTTGTGTGGAGAAGTTCATGGACAGAGGACAGGTTATAGTCCTGGGGCTGCAAAGAGTCGGACATAACTGAGCGACCAGCCCTTGCTATATATCCTAGTGAGTGTAGAATGGTATCTTAATGTGGTTTTAATTTGTATTTCCTTAATGAATTAATTATCTTGGTTACTTTTTATATACTTATTTATATGTTTTCTCTAGGTGAAGAGTCTATCCAATTGTTTAGTTCATTTTAAAAAATTGGGTAATTTTCATATAATTTGTTAGAGGTCTTTATACCCACATATATAGATATATGTTTTGATATAAGTCCTTTATCAGATATATGATTAACAAATATTTTCTTGCAGTCTGTGGCTTGTCTTTTCATTTTCTTAATGGTGCTTTTTGAATAGCAAAAGTTTTAAATTTTGATGCAGTCCAGTTTATCAGTATTTTCTTTTATAGAGCATGTTTTTAAAATTTTTCTTGTTTTAAAATTGAGACTATAGTAGTGTGAGAAAGCTATTGTGTTTCCCTCCCCAGAGTCAACAACAGTTATCAGATTCCTGTGTGTCCTTAAGAGGTATTTTATGTATGTATAAGCAAATTTAGATATATTCTTTTCCCCCATATGACTCAGTTTTTATGAATTTTTTAGATCAGTGTATTTTAACCTTTTTTTCAATAACTTGTCCACTGAAAAGAGACATTAATCAAATTTAATTCATTAAGTTTAACTTCTCTTTAAGAAATGAATACTCAGCATAAGATTTTAATTAAATGGTTTAAATTTAAACTTGAATTAATTTCTCTATAACAAAAGAGATTAAGCAATAAGGTTTTTTCAGATAAGCTTTTTTTTTCCCCCCTGGGGGGCATAGGGAGGCACAAACTATTATAGTGCCTAAGATTTTTTTTGTTCTCCTAAGAACGAATTTTTATTTCTTAAGGACTGATATCACCTCCATTGAAAATGTATATGTTAGATGTTTGAAAAGCATTTATGTTCTCTCATTGTTGGCTATAAAATTTTAAAAAATTTTATCATTCAGCTTATTGTGTTTTTCAAATCATCTGTTTTTAGTTTTGTCTACTTGATTTGTGATTTTTCTAATAGATGTAAGTTAAGAGTCCACTCTGGTTATGCTCAGATTGTTCAGATTTTTGTTTATGTAATTCAAAGTTAGTTGCTAACTCCATCGAAATTTATGATAGTTTTATCTTTTTTGGTAGATTGTATCTTTTTGAAATGAAATATGAACTATCCCTACTGCTTTTAGTAGTATTTTGCTATGAGTTCTTTTTTTGCTAATATTTTGCTATACTGTGTTGCTTTTACTTTTGGGTAGCATATATATGGGCTATCTTTTTCTATATCTTTATTTGCATACTTTCTGAGTATTTTATAACTAGCTTAAAAAATCAAGTAGCTACTTTAAAAATTCATTATATGAACTTCTTTGAATAGGTAAGTTTTAGAGACTGAAAAATTGGCCTGTATTTTATGGTGAACACAGTATAAGGCTTCCCTTGTGGCTCAGCTGGTAAAGAATTCACCTTCAATGTGGGAGACCTGGGTTTGATTCCTGGGTTGGGAAGATCCTCTGGAGAAGGAATGGCTACCCACTCTAGTATTCTGGCCTGGAGAATTCCATGGATTGTATGCCCTTGGGGTTGCAAAGAGTCAGACACGACTGAGTGACTTTCACTCACTCAGTGTCCTAAATATCCATGTAACTAACCAGATGTTATTTTGTATGATTATACACAAGTCACCTAACATCCGTAGGCTTCAGTTTGTTCATCTGTTAAAGGACAATTATAATAATTTTCCACCACCTCACAGGATTAAATCCTCACAGGATCAGTGAGAAATATGTGTAAAGCAGCTACCATAATAACTGGCAGTGTAGAAAGTATTTGATGAATATTGGCTATTATCACTCTGTTGAAAACCATGTAAAAGATAGGACTCTATTACCATAGGTCACAGGATATCACTGGAGTCTTTTAAACAAAGAACTGACGTTTTAAGATTTGCATTTTAAACACAGTTATGGTAGCATCATGGAAGATGGATTGGAGAAATGCAACAGAGATAACCTACTTAAGCAGTTGTTGTGCTATTTTAGGGAAGAGTTGAGAACCTAAACTAAGCCAGTAGCTCTTGGAAAAGAAAAGAGGCGGGGGTGTGTGTGGGGTGTGTGGGGGATTGTCGACTTGACTGTGCTCGCTGCTGGTGAAATATAAATAACTGTAGATGTTTAGGAATCACTTAATTTATTCTACCCCAAGACAATGAAAACTAAATTTCCTGAGATTATGGTAATATTTCTCCATAGAAAGGGAATAGATTTGGAAGTAATAGACAAAGGATAGAGCTGTAATTCAACATCAAATTGCAATATTCAGTTCAGTCGCTCAGTCATGTCCGACTCTTTGCGACCCCATGAACCACAGCATACCAGGCCTCCCTGTCCATCACCAACTCCTGAAGTCCAGCCAAACCCATGTCCATCGAGTCGATGATGCCATCCAACCATCTCATCCTCTGTCGTCCCCTTCTCCTCCTTCCCTCAATCTTTCGCAGCATCAGGGTCTTTTCAAATGAGTCAGCTCTTTGCATCAGGTGGCCAAAGTACTGGAGTTTCAGCTTCAGCATCAGAACGTCCAATGAACACCCAGGACTGATCTCCTTTAGGATGGACTGGTTGGATCTCCTTGCTGTCCACGGGACTCTCAAGAGTCTTCTCCAACACCACAGTTTGTAGTAAAAGAATGCAGGTTTCCAGGAATAATAAATTTTTACTGACAACAAAGTAACAAGCCCACCCTTGAGTTTAGTTCGGTCGCTCAGTTGTGTCCAACTCTTTGCAACCCCATGGTCTGCAGCATGCCAGGCTTCCCTGTCCATCACCAACTCCTGGAGCTTGCTCAAACTCATGTTCATTGAGCCAGTGATGCCATTCAACCGTCTCATCCTCTGTCGTCCCCTTCTCCTCCCACTTTCAACCTTTCCCAGTGTCAGAGTCTTTTCTAATAAGTCAGTTCTTCACATCAGGTGGCCAAAGTATTGGAGCTTCAGCATCTGTCCTTCCAATGAATATTCAGGACTGATTTCCTTTAGGATTGACTGGTTGG
>SJYX01008888.1:0-11142 GCA_006410675.1 Oreotragus oreotragus
GTTGACTCATTGGAAAAGACTCTGATGCTGGGAGGGATTGGGGGCGGGAGGAGAAGGGGACGACTGAGGATGAGATGGCTGGATGGCATCATGGACTCGATGGACGTGAGTCTGAGTGAACTCCCAGAGATGGTGATGGACAGGGAGGCCTGGCGTGCTGCGATTCATGGGGTCGCAAAGAGTCGGACACAACTGAGCGACTGTACTGAACTGAAACAAAGTGAACGTATTTGGATTGAAATTTGAGTGATTTTAGTTATACCTATGGCTCAGATGGTAAAGCGTCTGTCTACAATGCAGGAGACCCGGGTTCGATCCCTGGGTTGGGAAGATCCCCTGGAGACGGAAATGGCAATCCACTCCAGGACTATTGCCTGGAAAATCCCATGGACAGAAGAGCCTAGTAGGCTACAGTCCATGGGGTCGCAAAGAGTCGGACCCGACTGAGCGACTTCACTTCACTTCATTGATGAAACAGACTTTAATTTAGTGTAATATATACTGACAGAATATATTTGAGTAATGTACATATATATATATTGAATAATAAACTTGAAAAAAGAGTACAGTGTTTAATTTCCATATATTTGTGGTTTTCCTGTTTTTCTTCTACTATTTATTTCTAGTTTCATTTCATCGTAGCCAGAGGAGATACTTTGTATAATTTCAGTCTTCTTAATTGTGTAAAAGCTTGTTTTGTAGTTTAACATGTTATCTGTCTTGAGAGTGTTTTTATATTTTGATTCTCTTCTCATTTTCCTTTGTGTAAATTGTATAGGTATTTTCTTTGTGATTACCATTGCAATGACAGGAAACATCTTAAAATTATAACAATCTATTTTAAACTGACACTGACTTCCGTTTCCTGTAAAATCTCTCCTCCTCTATATATCTCTGCCTTTTTCATTACAGGCACACCTTGGAGATTGTGATTTTTGTTCCAGATCACCTTAATAAAGCAAATATCACAGTAAAGCAAATCATACAAATTGTTTGGTTTACCAGTGCATATTAAAGTTACATTTACACTTTATATAGTCTATTAAGTGTGCAATAGTATTATGTCTTTAAAAACAATGTACATGTCTTAAAAATACCTTATTGCTGAAAAATGCTAACCATCATCTCAGTCTTCAGTGAATTATAATCTTTTTCAGGTGAAGGGTTTGAAATATTCCAAGAATTACTAAACTGTGACAGAAAGACAGGAAAAGAGTAAATACTGTTGGAAAAATGGTGTCTGACTGGGTTGCTACAAATCTTCAATTTGTACAAAACAAAGTATCTATACAAAGCACAATAAAGCAATAAGATGAGGTATGCTTATATATGTTATTGATGATAGTTACTTCTTTTATATTACATACCATTAACAAATTTACAACAATTTTTATGCTTTTGTATCTTAAATTCTATATTAGATTGTAAAGTGATTTACACATATACATTATCATACTACAGAATACTTAACCTTTACCAGGGAGTTTTATACTTTTGTATGGTTTTGTGTTGTTGCTTATAGTCCTTTTGCTTTAACTAGAAGGATTCCCTTCAGCATTTTGTAGGGCAGATCTAGTGGTAAGGAATGCCCTCAACTTTGGTTTTTGTAGGAAATTATTTCTCCTTTGTTTTTTGAAGAACAGTTTTCCAAGTTATACTATTCTTGGTTGGCATTTTTTTCTTTCAGTACTTTAAATATGTCATCTTACTCCTTTCCAGCCTACAGAGTTTTCACTGAGAAATCTGCTTAGAATCTACTAGTAGCTCCTTTGTACATAACAAGTTGCTTTTCCCTGGCTGTTTTTAAGATCCTTTGCCTGTGACTTTTGACAATTTGATTATAATGTCTGTAGATTTGCAAAATGGCCCCCACACAAGGAGGGCAAGGAGAGACCGATGAATGAAGCAGACCACTTCATCTTGGTGGGTGGCAGTTTTATTAAGCAAGGGAATTTACATACAGGGCTTATCTTGGACAGCTGCAAGGTGAGTAGATCTCCATACCACCTGTCAGAATCTCTACGTTTACAGAGTGGCCTGAACTGGGTTCAGTCATATATATGCTATCTGGATGGTCTCAACAACACTGCTGTCTCAAGGCTGTGTCCTCGTAAACGGTTCAGACAGAGAGTGGAAGAGAAGCCGTTTTGCCCTGATCCAGTGCTCTGGTCAACCAGTGGTCATATCTTCTTGATTTTCTCTTTCAGCAACATCTCTCATTGCAAATCCCTTTAGATTTTTCCTAACTGGAGTTTCTCGAATATCTTGAATTTGTATGTCCACTTCTCTCCTCAGATTTGGTAAGATTTTGACCATTATTTCTTCTTTTTTCTCCTGCTAGGATTCACATGATGCATAAATGGTTCCATTTGATAATGACCTCAGAGTGTTTAGGCTGTATTCATTTTTCATCATTCATTTTTTCTTAGCTCCTCTGCAAAAAACAAAAAACAAAAAACTAAGCAACTTTTGCAGTCAAATGCTCTACCCCTGAGCTATATGCACCCCCGCCCCCCCTCAAAAAAAAAAAAAGAAAGCTTTTGGAAGTTATGTCTTCCACTGATTATTTCTTCTGATTTCTTGCCTTTGCTTTTGAGTCCCTTTAGTGAATTTTTCAATCTAGATATTTACAGCATTCTTAAGTTCTAGAATTTCTGTTTGATTCTTCTTCATAGTTTCCTTCCTTTGTTGATTTTCTCATTTTGTTCATTGCATAATTCCCTGATTTCAGTTAGGTGTCCATGTTTTTTTTTAATTCATCGAGTATCCTTGTCACAATTTTAATTTTTTTGGTAATTAATACATTTCTCTTTGTTTCATTAGGGTTAGTTTCTGGAGATTTAATTTGTTCCTTTAAATATGCCTCTTGTTTCTTTGTATGGCTTGTTACTTTTCATTGGGACTTTAGCATTTGAAAAATCAGGCATCACTCCTGGATTTTTCATTCTGCAACTGTATAGGGAGAACTTTTTCCATTTAGCCTGGCTAGTGATTCTGGAGGCCACTCAAATATTTTCTGGGGATACATATTCTCTGTGCTTTAAGAGGTTTTCTAATTCTTCTTGAAAGCTCTTGCTGGAGGGTCTCTTTCATACTGTGGCCTCTTTGGTGCTCTAGTAAGCTGCAGCTTTGGATCTCTACCTAGTCTGTCTGGTAATGGAGACTGGTGTACACTGATGGTTGAATTCTTAGATATCCCTAATCTGGCCCTTTCATTTCTGTTGGTACTTGGATTCAAGTGAGATGGAGAATGGTCCCTCAGGCCCTTAAAAGTCTGAGTGATGGACATAAATTCTACTTGTTTCCTTCACCGGGAAGAGTTTGAGGTTTTCCTCCTAATGGTACCACACTGTGTGGGCAGTAAGGGTTCTGGCAAGAGAAAGTACAGTGAATTTTCCTGCCAACTTTGAGACAGTTGGCTTGGTGTGCACCTAGGGTGCAGGATCTTTTTTAAAAAGCTCATTTTATTCACATATAGTTGATTTATATATATGTTGTTGTACAGTTGCTAAGTCATGTCTGACTCTTTGCGACCCCATGGACTGCAGCATGCCAGGCTTCCCTGTTTCACTTTCTCACAGGGCTTGCTCAGACTCATGTCCATTGAGTCAGTGATGCCATCCAACCATCTTATTCTCTGTCACCCTCTTCTCCTCCTGCCTTCAATCTTCCCCAGGATCAGGGTCTTTTCTAGTGAATCAGCTCTTCTCATCAGGTGGCCAAAGTATTGGAGCTTTAGCTTTAGCATCAGTCCTTCCAATGAATACTTAGAGTTGATTTCCTTTAGAATTGACTGGTTTGATCTTTTTGCAGTCCAAGGGACTCTCTAGAGTCTTATCCAGCACCATAATTCAAAAGCATCAGTTCTTCAGTGCTCAGCCTTCTTGATGGTCCAACTCTCATATGTGTACATGACTGCTTGAAAAATAGGTTTGACTATTGAGAACCTTTGTCAGCAAAGTGATGTCTCTGCTTTTTAATACACTGTTTAGATTTGTCATAGCTTTCCTTCCAAGGAGTAAGCATCTTTTAATTTCATGGCTGCAGTCACCATCTACAGTGATTTTGGAGTCCCAAAAAATAAACCCTGTCACCATTTCCACTTTTCCCCCATCTGTTTGCCATGAAAAGTTAGGACCAGATGCCATGATCTTAGTTTTTTGAATGTTGAGTATAAGTAAACCTTTTCACTCTACCGTTTCACCCTCATCAAGAGGCTCTTTAGTTCCTCTTCACTTTCTGCCATGAGAGTGGTATCATCTGCATATCTGAGGTTGTTGATATTTCTCCCAGCAATCTTGATTCCAGCTTGTGATTCTTCCAGCCCAGCATTTCACATGATGTACTCTGCATAGAAGTTAAATAAGCAGGGTGACAATATACAGCCTTGATGTACTCCTTTCCCAGTTTTGAATCAGTCTGATGTTCCACGTCCAGTTCTAACTGTTGCTTCTTGATCTGTATATAGGTTTCTTAGGAGACAGGTAAGGTGGTCTGATATTGTCATCTCTTTAAGAATTTTCCCGTTTGTTGAGATCCACACAGTCAAAGTCTTTAGCATAATCAATGAAGCAGAAGTAGATGTTTTTCTGGAAGTCCCTTTCTTTCCCTGTGATGCAACGAACGTTGGATGTTTGATCTCTGGTTCCTCTGCCTTTTCTAAGGCCGTTTGTACATCCAGAAGCTCTCAGTTCACATACTGTTGAAGCCTAGCTTGAAGGATTTTGAGTATTAATTTGCTACCATGTGAAATGAGTGCAGTTGCATGGTAGTTTGAACATTCTTTGACATTTTGTTTCTTTGGGATTGGAGTGAAAACTGATCTTTTCCAGTCCTGTGGTCACTGCTAAGTTTTCCAAATTTGCTGGCATATTGAATGTAGCACTTTAACAACATCATCTTTTAGGATTTGAAATAGCTCAGCTGGAATTCTATCACTTCCAGTAGCTTTTTGGTAGTAATGATTCCTAAGGCACTTCACACTCCAGGAAGTCTGCCTCTAGGTGAGTGATCACCTGTTGCGGTTATCCAGGTCATTACAACCTTTTTTGTGTAGTTCTGTGTATTCTTGTCACCTCTTCTTACTCTCTTCTGCTTTCTGGTAGGTCCTTGCCACTTCTGTCCCTCATCGTGCCCATCCTTGCCTGAAATGTTCCCTTGATATCTCCAGTTTTTTGGAAGATATCTCTAGTCTTTCCCATTCTATTGTTTTCCTATGCTTCTTTGCATTGTTCACTTAAAAAGCCTTTCTTATCTCTCCTGATTTTCTTTGGAACTCCACATTGTTGCTTCTCTTCTTTTCTCAGCTATCAGTAAAGCCTCCTCAGACAACCACTTTGCCTTCTAAATCCTTTTTCATATTCTTTTCCATTATGATTTATCACAGGATATTGAATATAGTTTCCTGTGCTCTTCTATAGGACCATGTTGTTTATCCATTCTGTATTTAATAGTTTGCATCTGCTAATCCCAAACTCTCAATTTATCCCTCCCCAGACCCCAGATCCTTGGCACCCACCAGTTTATTGTCTGTCTGTGAGTGTGTTTCATAGGTAAGTTCATTTGTGGCATATTTTAAATTCAGCGTATAAGTGACATCATATATTTGTCTCTGTCTGACTCACTTCGCTTAGTGTGATAATCTCTAGGTCCGTCCATGTTGCTGCAGTGGCATTATTTCATTCTTTTTTATGGCTGAGTAGTAGTCCATTGTATATATGTATCACATCTTGTTTACCCATTCATCTGTGAATGGACATTTAGGTTGTTTAATTAACCCTTACATATCCTCAAGACATAAATATTACTCCCATTTTAAGGATGAATGATAGGGACATTAAACAAATTTAGTCATTTTACAAGTCCTTTCAGATGAAATTCAAATGTTGGGACACTATTCCTTCTCTCCTCAGGAATAAACTGGGGTTTTTGTTTCCCCCGATAGTGTGTCATTCAGTTGGCAGTGGGGCTTATGGCAATATCATTCCTCAGCTTTTTCTACATATTTTGTTGTGTACATTTTCTTGTTTGCCTTATATGTAGGAGTTGCTCAGCTAGTTTCTAGATTTCTTTTTAAAAATTAATTTTTATTGGCTGTAGTTGCTTTGCAATGTTGTGTTAGTTTCTGCTTGTCAGTCAGTTATACATATACATATATCCCCTCTTTTTGAGATTTCCTTCCCATTTAGGTTACTACAGAGCATTGAGTAGAGTTCTCTGTGTTGTAGAGCAGGTTCTCATTAGTTATCTATTTAAACATAGTAGTGTATATATGTCAATCCCAATCTCCCAATTCATCCTACCCCCTGTCCACCTTGGTATCCATACGTTTGTTCTCTACATCTTTGTCTCTATTTCTGCTTGGCAGATAAGTTCATCTCTACCATGTTTCTAGATTCCTCATATAAGCATTAATAAATGATATTTGTTTTTCTCTAACTTACTTCACTGTAATGGCAACCCATTCCAGTATTCTTGCCTGGAGAATCCCATGGATGGAGGAACCTGGTGGGCTACAGTCCACGGGGTCGCAAAGAGTCGGACATAACTGAGCGACTTCACTTTCACTTTACTTCACTGTGTATGACAGTCTCTAGGTCTATCCAGCTTCTCTGCAAATTGCACAGTTTCTTTTTATCACTGAGTAATACTCCATTGTATCTATGTACAGCATCTTCTTTATTCATTCCTCTGTTGATGGACATTTTGGTTGCTTCCATGTTCTGGCTATTGTAAATTGTACTGCAGTGCATATTGGGGTGCATATATCTTCTTGAATTTTGGTTTTCTCTGGGTATATGCCCTGAGTGGGATTGCTGGCTCATATACTAGTTCTGGTTTTAATTTTTTGAGGAACCTCCATACTGTTCTCCATAGTGGGTGTACCAATTTACATTCCCACTAACAGTGTAAGAGGGTTCCCTTTTCTTCACACCCTCTACAGCATTTTTTGTAGATTTTTTGATAATGACTGTTCAGACTGGTGTGAGCTGATACCTCATTGTAGTTTTGATTTGCATTTCTGTAATAATTAGTGATATTGAACATCTTTTCATGTGTTTGTTGGCCACTGGATTTCTTTCAGAGGGATTTGCTCATGTGTAGCTATAGATTCTGGAGAAGGCAATGACACCCCACTCCAGTACTCTTGCCTGGAAAATCCCATGGATGGAGGAGCCTGGTAGGCTGCAGTCCATGGGGTCGCTAAGAGTCAGACACGACTGAGCGACTTCACTTTCACTTTTCACTTTCACGCACTGGAGAAGGAAATGGCAACCCACTCCAGTATTCTTGCCTGGAGAATCCCAGGGATGGGGAAGCCTGGTGGGATGCCATCTATGCGGTTGCACAGAGTTGGACATGACTGAAGCGACTTAGCAGCAGCAGCAGCAGCAGCTATAGATTCAGTGTGTTTATGGTGGGAGATGAGTTTAGGGGTCTATTGTGTCACCATTTTGATCTGGAAATCATTGAATCTGGTTTTATAGATTTTATCAAATTTGGAAAGTTTTGGCCATTAGTATTTCAAACATTTTTTTATCACTTATTTGTCTTCAATTATAGATATATAAGTCTACTCACTAATACTTCGCTAGTTTTTTTCAGTTTTATTTTGAAGTTGCTATTGTTATATCTTTTAAGTTCACTACTTTTCTGCTATGTCTAATCTTGGGGAGGCTTTTGGGGGCCTTGTTACTTTAGTGAAGCTGGTGGTATTCAGGGCTACCAAGATTCAATTATTCATACTTATTAATGATAGTATGACTTTGAAGAGGATAAGATGTTGAAAGTAAAGGAATATGCATTATGTATATTTGGAACATTTTTTTTTTTTTAAATGAGGCCTAGAAAAGTAAGTGATCAGGTTCTGTGAAATTCAGCCACATCTGTAGAATATAATTTCCTTATTATTAGATTACTGCTTAAGCTTGGAAATTAAAATAGTTTATACATGCCAATATAATTGTTCAAAAGCAGGAAGAAAATCAATATTATACAGTACACTGCAAGCAATACAATGTGATACAGTAAACACAAAACAGGATAATCACATGGCTAATAAGGCAGTTGGAGGAAATGGAGGGGAAAAATCCAAGGGAGAAGGTAAGAGCTTAAAGTTGGGACCATATCTTAGTCATTGTTATATGACTCAGGGAAAATATCAGGGAAAACAGACAAATGTAAACACATTTATTGAGCACCTTCTATAGGCCAGGTATGGTGTGGTTCCATTTTTATAACCTAACTCCAAAGCAGTCAGAAAGTTTAGGTAAATTGCCCAACACGTGGTATACAATGTTTTTCATACACTACGTCTTAATATTAGCCAAATAAATGAATATGTATTCAAATGGAAGTTATTAATTTTCTTTGCTGTGCTTCTAATATTTTCTAGAAAAATGGTAAACTGAGAACTACAGGCTAGGGAAAGGACTGTATTAGTTGGTGTGTGGTAATGGTAGTAACATCCTGTGAGTTGGCCATAATTTTGATTTACATGTATTAACTCATTTAGTCCTGAAAACACTATGAGGTAAGTAGTCTTTATTTCTCATTTTACAGATGAGGAAACTGAGGTGCAGAGAGGTAAAAGAGCTTATTCTAAGTCATCCCGTTGGTGCATAGTAAGGCCAGGATCTGGACTTTGAGAAGGGAGCTCCAGGCTGTATGTCACACCTCTGAACTATCTTGCTTCTAGAGACTTGCTGCCTCTCTTCACTGTGGTTCACCTAGTTTTACCTTTGGGCTCAGGCTCAGATCAAGATTTCCCTAATTCCCCTTTATGGCCTCTTAGAGAGACTTTGACAAGTACTGCTTCCCAAAGCCAAAGGAAAATATTGACATACTTCCCTACCTTTTCTATTGTATAAAAGGCAAATTGAAGTCATGGAGTAAGGGACAAATCTCTTCTGTTTTCAGTTGGCAAGGGAAGTGAACATCTAAATCAATCTCACTATTTCCCAGATGACTATCTCGGCATCGGAAGAAACAAAATATCCAGAATTTACAGAGAATTTATTTGATTTACAAATCAAATGGATCAAAGGCATGAACAGAAAACTCACAAGAGGCCAGTACCTTTATTTCATAATCAAATTTAGCTTGATTCATTTTTATGTTTTTCTTTTTTCCTCAAGATTGGGAAACTTTAAAAAGATTGATGTAGCTGAAACTGGAGAGGGACAGGCAGGATGTGAGAGGGGTGAGAGACAGTGGAAAGGTAGTGGGATTGATGGATTATAGATTCTGGTAAAGCTGGAGTAATGTGGTGTGAGAAGCAAAAGATGGGAAGGACAGGAAGTAGTGATTAGAATACAGTTTTATAACTGAGAATGTGAAGTTTGAGTTTATTGATAATGATGAGGTCTAGAGAAACAATTTGATAGAAAGACATGCCACGTTATATAGGACTTCCCAGGTGGTGCTAGTGGTAAAGACCCTGTCTGCCAGTGCAGGAGACCTAAGAGACGTGGGTTTGATCCCTGGGTTGGGAAGATTCCCTGGAGGAAGGCATGGCAACCCACTCTAGTATTCTTGCCTGGAGAATGCCATGGACAGAGGAGCTTGGCGGGCTACAGTCCATGGAGTCACAANACCTAAGAGACGTGGGTTTGATCCCTGGGTTGGGAAGATTCCCTGGAGGAAGGCATGGCAACCCACTCTAGTATTCTTGCCTGGAGAATGCCATGGACAGAGGAGCTTGGCGGGCTACAGTCCATGGAGTCACAAAGAGTCAGACATGACTGAAGTGATCTAGCATGCACATGTGTATGTAACTGAAATTTTCCTAGTAGCCAGATTAAAAAAAGCAGCAGATAAAATCAATTTTAATGTATTTTATTTAACCCAGTGTATCCAAAAGAGTAACATTTCAACATGCAATCAATCAAGATTGAGATATCTTACATTCTTTTACATAGTAAATCTTTAAAACTTAATGTGTATTTTACACTTACAATGTATCTCAATTTAGACTAGTCACATTTCAAATGCTCAGCAGCCACAAACGACTAATGACTATTATATATTGGATGGCACAGGTCTAGAGTATGACCATGGGAATAAGTGGTATGATAGAGAGACCAAGGTGTTGAAAGAAGGGTCACCTATGTGAATACTGGAATCACTAAGAATGTTTTTTAGTCACTAAATAGCACATATTAGACTTAGATGAAATGAATTGGAGAGCTCTCTAAGATATACAGTGAAGTGAAAATTAATTTATATGTATGGATAATACCATTTATTTAAAAATATGTAAATTACAAAAGAAGACTATTAAAGAGTCATGCTCACTTAGTATTTGCCTCTGGACAACGGAGTAGAAGTAGGATGGAGTGGGTGTGAAGGGGGACTTTCATGTCTTTTTATTCTTCTGGATCATCTGAATATCTCACAATGAGGTTTTCATGTACTTGTTGCTTAATAATTTTTAAGAGTTAATATTAATACCACTGATGTAGTTATCTACTTGACTTGGTTCCCTCTCTCCCTCCTTTCACCTGCCTTTTCCTCAGTTTCAAGTATCATGAGTTACTCTGCGAATAGAAGCTGAATGGCTTACTGGCCGTGTTTTTTTTTGGTTTTTGGTTTTTGTTTTTTTTTTTTAATTAGCAGGAGTGTGTGTGTTTCAGATTGTTATATCTGATGCTGTAAAGCACCTTGTTAAGATTTCCACTTCTGCTCTAGGTTGCTTGGGGCCTCAGATGACCAAATCCTTAAATCTCAAGATGAACATGATTAGAACAGAGAATAAGCTATGAGATTCCACTGTGTTTCTTGTTCATCAGCATTCATTTCTGGTACTAAGTTTCCTTAATTAAGTGTGTAGCTCAGGAGTGCTGTAGCAGACTTAAAGCAGCCTGCTGTGACCTTGTTTAATCTTCTTAAGGGCAAGGACTGAATCTTTGTACCCCTGGTACCTGTATTAATAGAAAATAGGTACTCAGTAAATGTTCTTTCTTTCAAAAATATTCATTTGGCTGTGCTGGGGCTTAGTTGCTGCACATAGGATCTTTAATCTTCATTGGGGCAAGCAGGATCTTTAGTTATGGCATGTGAACTCTTTAAGTTCCAGCATGTGGGATCTAGTTCCCTGCTGCTGCTGCTGCTAAGTCGCTTCAGTCGTGTCCGGCTCTGTGC
>SJYX01008889.1:0-14497 GCA_006410675.1 Oreotragus oreotragus
AAAACAAAACCAAAAACCCAGAAATGGAAGTAGCTAATTGAATTATATATAGAGAGAATCTCTCAATTTATGAGAGAATAATAAACTGACAATACAAAATAGTAATTGCCATATATAGGTCCCCTCCCTAAACCCCAACCCAACATCACCGAAACTGGGATGATGCTCATTAAAAAAGAATCAGTGGTTATTGGCAGATGATGGGATTATGGTTGATTTCTTTTTCCTTCATACTTTTTGTGTATTTTTCAAATTATCTGTCACAAACACATATTACTTTTATAATCAGAAAAAAACAAATGTCATTGAGATAGCAATTAATTTCATAAATAATATGTGACAAAGAAGAAAATGCTTTAGTTATAATGTGAAATGAGAAGGAAATAGAACATGAATGAATATTCAGATTGCAACTGAGTTGAAATGGTAACAGGTCAAATCCCTGAAAACCACGTTGCATAATTATCAATTCATCTAATAACCAATTCTCTGAAAATTCACCCATATGCCTGTAGGTGTTTTTATATCTATTCAATTATAATATTCTTTTTCATTTTCTCATCTTTTGACATGTTAAGTATTTGTTATCTAATTGTCTAAGGGTACTTCTGATAATTTCATTTCTAAGAGTTATTTTAAACATTTGAACCATTCCTTGATTATGGGATTGTTTTTATCCTTGTGTGTGTAATTTGTTCCTTAATCTACTTTTGCATAATTTAAGGACTTGTTAGGATGTTTGTTAAAAATCCTTTCTTCAAAATTTAATATTTCAAATGCACTTTTCAATGGTACCCAAGGCACTAAGTACAATCAATTATAAAGCCTCCTTTTGACTTGATCCTTCACTAGAATCCCATCACCAAGGTTGTGGATCAAGAAAGATATGAATGTCTTAAAAGAGAGAAATATCACTTATGAAATGCTGACGATTTAATCAGTGTAAACTGTCAAAAAGATGGAAAGGAAGAATAAGATATCCAAATGGATTTAACACAGCATCAAAAGGTGGGTGAATTCATCTTAGGGAATGGCTGTAAATAAATACATAGAACACAAGGGAAATTGAAACAATAATACTGTGGTAAAGTAATGGAATTTTTACCATCTACAAAGGCAAAAAAGTGAAAGCTAAAAAACAGAACAAAACACCCATGAACTGGAAGTAACTGATAGAATTATAGAGCAACATATGACAGAATAACAAGCTGGCAATTAAAAAATAGTAATTTCCGTGTATAGATCCCTACCCCCACCCCAAGCCAGTTATCACCAAGGCTGGAATCATGTGGATTAAAACCAAACAATGATTTTCCTTCTCCCTCCCTCTCTGAGAGAAAGCATCTCAGCATCTTATTCTAATTTTTCTCTCAGCAATATGACTTCATTGAAAAAATACTGATGATTAGAACTTATGGCAAGTTTTGTGTTCCCTTGTCATTTCTTGTGTGAAAGGGAAGAGGTCCACTGTTATTCATTGTCTTTGTTACTTGGACATTCTTGTACTGCTGAGCCGGATGATGGATACAGGTAATGTGACTTTTGGAAGGGCTGCAACAAAGCTGAATTGCCTTGCATAAGAAAGGGAAAGGGGTTAAGGGTACAGCAGCTGGGGAGCTAGAGTCCAATGCTGAGAAGACAGAGAGGGAAGGAAAGGGTCCAGGAAGGAAGCAGGCCTTCCTAGTTGATCACAACACTGGAGAAGGAGTTGAGGAGGGTCTATGGGATTTGTTAAGCTGTTAGCAGCAGAGTGCGCAGCAAGCACAGTTGCTCTTTCTCCTACCACGACATCAGCAACGTCCGTTTGTCTCACAAATCCTCTGGGGTAAGAGGAATTTCTAATGATAAACCTTGAACTTTGGGGTTTCACCTCAAAATTGGCCCAGTGCAAAAATTCAGGGCTTGCCATAAACAGCAGTCTATGTGTATATTGTGTGTGTGTTCAGTTGCTCAGTTCTATTACGTCTATTTGAACATCTGTGTGTGAATATACCAAAAAAGGAGAAAGGAGCGAAGAAATGGGGGAGAAAGAGAGAAGAGAAAGATTTTTATAAGAAAAGCTTTATACAGTCCATGCTAGTTTAAAATTGAAAATGTTCCACTTAATTATACTTGAATTTAACCACAGAGAAATAAACGGGATGGAATTTATCAGATACAATTTCTTCAAAAATGGCGAGATTTATTGCTAAAGATGCCTCTAAACAGATTAAAGGTATGAAAACCTTTAAGTGGTCAGAATCTTTGTTATTTTCTTTTAATTAAATCAGATAGTCTGCTGCTGCTATTACTTTGTTTATTTGATCCCTGGTTTTTGGAATTACATTTTTTTTTCTTTCTTGCCTTTGTTCTGTAAAGTTTTCTACTCATTGTTCCCCCTTCTGCTCCTGCTGATTAGGAAGCATAGATTTCATTTATATTCCTTTAGTGGCAACCTTCAAAACCTTAATGTGTATATTTAATATCTGATTTCTCTAAGACAATCTGAAATTATTCAGTATTTCTACTCATCTTTTGAGAACGTCAAGGATGTTTGCACACTTTTTCACACTGATTTGTCAGTCTCATTATTACAGTCTAGGTCCTTATTTTCACTTCTCTGTTTAAATACAAGACATGATGTGATGATTAGTATACAGTCAATAATTAAGCTAACCTATTTTAACAGTTTCTATGTTCATCATTTTCTTTGAATTCTCCTCTTTGATTCCAGACTTCTTCCTAAAGTCAGTGAGTAGTAAACAGTACATATGGGGAAAACATTTGTATTTTACCCTTCTTCTGGAAAGACAGTTTAGCTGAGTATAGAAATCTAGGGCTTGGTAGATATTTTCCTCAGTGCTGTGTGAGCTTTGAGCTAAGTCGAATAAAGGCAGTCTTTTAAGTGGAATCTTTTGAGCAACCACTAGACAGGTTAAATGATGACAGTCCTCTGGGATCTGAAGAAGCTTCAACCCTGTTCTTCTCCCCTGGTGGCTGTCAGGCTGCTGGTGTTTACTGTGATCATAGGCTGTTGATTTTCATGGTTACTGTGGAGCTGCAGAGTGTGAGATGGGACTAGGGCAAATTAAAGTGCCATAGCGCTTGCTCTTCTTAGAGAGAGTAAGATGTTTCTCTTGGAGAAATGATCCTCAGAGTGCTACAAGCCTTTAATTAACTTTCAGACTTCTGAAAAAGTTGATTTTGAAAATGTTTATTAGTTTTCTCATTGCTTTTATGGAAAAAAAAAACTTTTGGAAGCCATTACTCTGCCATTTTTCACTGATATCACTTTTTCATGCATTTTTTAAAATTTTGATTTCCAGGTTGATCTTGAATAAATCACTTTCTCTCTCCTAGCACTCCTCCCTGCCTAATAGATGTGTGGCTGTCTCCATCTTACCTCTTGAGACCCTTAGTTCAGAACCAGCTCTTTACATCAGCAGCCTGGGGCTCTATCCCAGCAATAAATATTTCACATGTTTCCACTGAGTCAGCAGCTTGACTGAGGGAGGTCCTGGTTGTAAGCCTCTGTTCTCCTTGTTTTCTTGAGCTTGCCATTTCATGTGAAATGTAACCCTTGGAAGTTGACACAGACTTCTTCAGCTTCCTTTCAAGAGTAGAAAGTACCCCTTCAAACTCCTGATGTGGGGCAAAGAGCCTGGCATCCCCCCCACCCCTTATTGGAGGCAGTTACTTTCTCTTGTATTCTAGGATCCAAATTATGCCCCACCCCCCAGTTTGTTTCCCAGCCTTGAGCCCTGGATGCTCACTGTGACATATCTCTCTTCCTGCTTTTCACTTCTAGTCCATGGAGATGTCACTCTTGATTTTGAACAGGGTTATGTCTCCACATTTTCTCGCTTGTTGTGGTTCAGTCACTAAGTCCGGTCCGCCTCTGCCACCCCGTGGACTGCAGCACACCAGGCTTCCCTGTCTTTCACTGTCTCCTGGAGTTTGCTCAGACTCACGTCCATTGAGTCGGTGATGCTATCTAACCATCTCATCTTCTGACCTCCTTCTCCTCCTGCCTTCAATCTTTCCCAGCATCAGGGTCTTTTCTAATGAGTTGGCTCTTCGTATCAGGTGGCTAAAGTATTGGAGCTTCAGCTTCAGCATCAGTCCTCTCAACGAATTTTCAGGACTGATTTCCCTTAGGATTTCCTTTAAGATTCTCTCTTATATTTTACTTACTGTTGCTCTGTGTTTGGAGCGAGAGAACTGGAGATTGTTGGATAGGTAAGGCATAAGTAAACAATGTCATCTTGACTCAACAGGGTGTAAGAGCTGCCATCATTTACAATTTTAAACTATTTTCAATCTGAGAGAGTACCTATTGACCCTCTGCCTTGATATGCAAGAAGGTTAGCCTAAAATGATTTTTAAAAAAAATACATACCAGTAGTGTACCCGAACACTGCTGGCAGTATTCATGAGTCTGTTTCTCTGTTTCAGAAACCAATATGCCAGGCATATATCTTGATTTTGCTTTCTAGGAAAGCACAGAAATAAGGCACCAATCATCATAACAAGGAACTTTTCCTTTTCTTTTGTCAGGCATGTTTTATGAGAGTGAAGAAGTGGCTCTGTGGAGGATAGCAATAATTCCCAGAAAAACTATGATTCCATCCAATTATATTTGTAAGCATATGTACAAACCTGGATGAAAAAACTATAATATCAGATTGGATAAAACTCCACTAACTAGAAGTTAAAGGAATGTATTAGGCTGACCCAGTTAGACTAAATTTTACCAAATGTCGGGCTTCCCTGCTGGCTCAGAGGTTAAAGCGTCTGCCTGCAATGCGGGAGACCCGGGTTCGATCACTGGGTCAGGAAGATGCCCTGGAGAAGGAAATGGCAATCCACTCCAGTACTCTTGCCTGGAGAATCCCACGGACAGAGGAGCCTGGCGGGCTACAGTCCACGGGGTCGCAACGAGTCGGACACGACTGAGCGACTTCCATTTCCTTTCCTTTCTTTACCAAATGTCTACAAGGTGCAATTTGTAATCCTAGGCATTGTGTGGATTGCAGAAGTGAATGAATACCATTTTTGTACTCCAGGAGAGGGAGAGGAGAACTTAATAACTTGAGGGCATGCACTGTGATCTATGCTTGTAACTCTCACTGAAGTTATTTCTGAGTTCAAGTCCAAGGATCAGGTGCTGCTGATGACACCTGAATATTTGAGAAAAACTTCACCATATTGTCTAAGGCCCAGTGGTGCAGAAACCATTAATGGCTTTATTTGAAATTTTCCCATTGGTTTTATGGATCAACTCAATGTTCCAGACATGGAAATATTAATAAGCAATTGGTTAGGTACATTCTCAAGGGTACAGAAATTCAGTTATTTTAATGGTGCTATCTAGAGAGGCTGCAGGCAGAGTTCCAGGAAAAGCTGTAAGGTTTGGGCCCTGCCAGCCTCTTTTTTCTCTCCCCACTCTTTCTCCACCTCAAACTTAACCCCAGACATACCCAGGTACTTTCAGGAGTCCCTCTAGCTTTCATTCGTGTATCTGCAGTGTTCTCTCTACCTGGAAATGTATTCTTGCCCTTTCCTCTTCCTGGACAACGAAAAGCACCAGTGTTGACTGAAGTCATTCTGGCAGCATACGAAGAGACCAAATCACAGTAGTTTCCATAATGGTTAATAAGTGAAAGTGAAAGTCCCTCAGTCATGTCCGACTCTTTGCGACCCCATGGACTGTCCGTGGAATTCTCCAGGTCAGAATACTGGAGTGGGTAGCCTTTCCCTTCTCCAGAATGGTTAATAAGGGGCTCTGCTTTACAAAGTTGCCTGTGGTATTGATTCCTTCTAGATTGTTCTGCATCCTGAGGCCACATCTTTTGTTCTCATGACACAAGATGACTCGTTGTTGGTCACTGTTACGTGAGGAAAGGCTCCCAGGAAGAAGGGCAGGGATGAGGCCCCCTACATGGAAAGGACTAGAGAAGGAAATGGCGACCCCCTCCAGTATTCTTGCCTGCAGAATAGCAAGGACAGAGGAGCCTGGCGGGCTAATGTTCACAGGGTCACAAAGAGTCAGACACGGCTGAGTGACCAGGCACACACGGAAAGGACAGACGAGCAGGAAGGGCAGAGCTCTCTGTTTTAAGGGTCTGAGCTAGAAGTTGCACACCTGACTTTCATTCACATCCACTTAGCTAGAACTGAGTGACATAATCATACTGAGCTGCAAGGGAGGCAGGGAAGTGTCATCCTCATTTAGGGAAGCCTCTATTATCATGAGAGAAAAAGAGAAGACTGATATTGGGGAATGACTGGCTGTGGATGAAGGCTGTGAGAACAGAAAGACCCTGGTGGATGAAGATGGAAGCTTGACTACTCACTCCAGTAAGAGAGAAGGTTACATCAAAGATGGACAAAAGGCAAGAAATGTTGAAAAAGTAGGAGCCAGGTTACATTGAACTGGAACGTGTTCGTATATCCATACTTTTATTCATGTAAATCTTCCCATCCAAAATGTCCTAATATTTCTTTCTTCACCTCTGGAGGCCCAGTTTATGCTTGTTCTCCCCATAGAAGCCTCTACTTGAAGCCTGAATCTCAGATGTATATGGAGACCCTCCTCTCTGGTCTACTAACTGAACTAAAATGACTTTAGTAATCTTTTATGGATGCCTATGATGGACAGATGCTTTACACACATATCTCATTTTTTTCCCCACAATTCCCTTAGTGGACTTTTAGGGGTTCAACAAGAAACATTTCCCTCTTTCCCTTCCACAATGAGGACCAATTGAGAAACAAGATCCAGGAGAGAGGCCAATAGAAACCAATGTTGAGTTTTTACTGATAAACTGGAGAATGTGTCTTTATCTCCATACCTCTGATCAAAGAACTTGCTAAAAATCTTCCCTGCACCCTCACACCCCTTTTTAGTTTAGAGTTGGAACAGCTCACCTCGTGTTAAGTTTGGGCTTCAGAGTCACTCAGCACTTCTGCCTTGCACTGGTGTGGAGCTGCTAAATTGCTTCAGTCGTGTCCGACTCTGTGCGACCCCATAGACGGCAGCCCACCAGGCTCCCCCGTCCCTGGGATTCTCCAGGCAAGAACACTGGAGTGGGCTGCCGTTTGTGTGGAGCAGGGAGACAATAAAAGAAGCAGCATCAGTCATGCAGTCTTTTTAATAAATTACCTCCATCCAATGAGAACCTAGTCCAGAGGCTGTTACTCCATGATCACTGACTCCTTCCTCCCTTGGAGAGGAAGAGGCGTGGCAAAAATGTTACTCCCTTGGCATTCTGTCCATGTGGAAACACGGTGGGAGGAACAAAGGTTCTGTTCCTAACCAGAAAAGTTGTTTTGTCCACTTTACAGACCAGGAAGCCAGTGCTGTGAGAAATCCCACAACTTGCTAGGGCCCACCATCTGTTAGATGGCAGAGTATTTTGGAACCAAGTCCAGTTCCAGACTCGGACTTGTAGTCACTAGCTTTAGCAGCTTGTAACGTCTTTGGGGGAAACATTACAGTAAATATCTCCACGTTTCCAGCAGCGCCTAGCAAAGTATTTATTAAAAGACTCATGGCAGGGTTTAGTGTAAAGGCGTGGCGGTTTTGGCCTAGATTGTTGCTTCTTTGTCTCATATTCAGCCAAGTTTCTTGACCAGGACAATTCCCCAGGAGCCGGAACCGGTAATGCTGCCTGGGGACCTTTTAGACTCTCGTTGTTCCTTTGCTGGGTTTATAGTTTGAAGCACTTTGTGGTACTTTTTCGAAATCCACTTTCTCCCTTAAGCCTCCTGCTACCCCTGAGAAAGGAAAGACAGAGTGGGGAAGAGATTCGCCTAAGGGCAGAGAGGGATTAAGGACCACACAGAGTCCAGGCTTGTGGTGTAGTTGGTAACCCTTCAAACGAATGTCCTTAAATATTTGGCCAACGTCTATTTCAAGAGGGGGAGAGAGACTTGCTTCATATTAATAGAAACTGTAAAGAAAAAGGAATTTACTTTCTATCTGTAAGTGGTCTCAACATTCTGGAAAATGCCTGCCAAACATTCCAAATATTCTCTGCTTCTGTGTGGCTCTTTCACTCTCCTCAGCTTTTCTCTTGCGATTTGCTAAACTGTAAAACTTTTTGGTAGGTATATTAGAGGCTTTTATATTTAGATGATGAAATGAACTGTTTGCTTCCTGAAAAAGCCCAACTGTGTGGAAAAGACTTTCACAGAGTTGCAGGCCACTGGGACCAATCCACTGAAGATAGGGCTGTGCTTAGGTGGGACTTTTTATTTTTATTTTCCACTGGAGGGCGCTGTCTACTTTGGTGGAACCATGTATCATTTCACCAATTGATTCCAGCGATCCTTTAACTTCCCTCATGGATTTCTGCCCTGGGCAGTTGCCCAGTCCTTAATCTGGTTTTTTCCAAAATCCCACAGGGCAGCAGTGTCAGGGTTTAGATGAGACCCCAGTCTATCCTACTGGGGTAGCTGTGCCCCCAGACTTCTCATGGCCTGATAAGAACACCAAGACTCACCCTATATTTATCTATGACATGCCCCCATGCTATCTAGGGTTTAGTTTTCATGGTTTTACATCCTTTGACTTTGCAAAACCGTAAACTAGACATCTCTCACCTGCTTTCTGGTTCATAATTTTTAACTTCCGGCTCGGCATCGTGATTCCCCAAGTTATCAGCGTGTGGCTTTAGAGTATGGTTTCCTCAGCTCCAGAAACCAGCTATGGTTTCTCCTAATGTGCAAACGAATCACCTGGGCATCTCGTGAAAACACAGAATCTAATCCTGCAGGCCTGGGGAGTGGAGCCTAAGGTTCTATATTTTAAACAAGCTCTAAGCAAATTCTTTGTTGACATTTCACATTTCAAATGGCATGACTATCTGCTTGTCCCACCCAGGAGTTTCCCCACTCAGTTTTGCATACGAGGGTACAATCAGAGAAACACAAGATGGAAGTTGGTCGACATCTCTTTAGACCTTTGCCTCTTACTTAGTTTTCATCAGTTGTTTCTGCAGGGCCCCTTTCCCTGTCTGTGTTGCATCTCATCCCTTTCTTTTTCCCTGGTTGGATAACTCTGAGGCAGTGTGCTGATGCCTGTGTTGGTCACATCTGTCTTCTGAGCTGTCTTTCACTGTCATAAAAAGTAATTTCATTTTCTTTGATCTCCTTTTTCATTGAGAACCTGAATCAAAGTGCAACAAGTGATATAATAATGGTAATAAGAGGCCTAAACATGTGCATAAAGTGCTTTAAGACCCATAAGACAGTATAGGTAGAGACCATGGGCCAGGGCATCAGAGTCTGCTTGCCTACATTCGAATCCTGCCTCTGCTATTTTCTAGCTGGGTGGCCTTGGATGAGTTACTTAACCTCTCTGTGCTTCAATTTCCTCGTTTGCAAAATGTGGCTAATTTTGCTTTATAATGTCTTTGTGAAGATTAAATGAGATCATGTTTGTGTAGTGAGGCACTTAGAATAGGCCCAACACATAGTAGGCACTCTGTAATCAACAATGTTATAATTCCTCAGTCCTGTGGTGAAGTTAAGGAACCAGAGGCCTACTAAGGAGAAATGACTTGCATTCAAGTCCCACAGGGAGAGACTGATGGCACACCAGACCCGGTCTTACTCCAACTCCAGTGCTCAGAGCACCCCCTCCACACTTCCAAATGTGGAGTTTTATTGCCGCCAATTCACAGCCCTAAGTGTGACTATTTTCCCAGAATCCTGCTGATCTTTTGTTCTTTCTTTCCTTCTAAACGGAGCATTTCCAGCTGGGGTGATTCATGGATCTGGGACTGCATGGCTCCCATTAACTTCGAGGAAAGTCATAAGGCAAAACCCACATCAATCAAGCCTCCAAATTACTCATCCATCCTTACAGGTGACGCATGGATTAAGATGAACAGGGGGTGAAGCCTGTGTCATACAATAACTATTTAGATTTATGAAAATCACATCAGCGCTTACACCAAGTTCCAAAGCTGAAGCTTGCTGTGTTTTCACAGCAAGGTTGAACTTCAGGGATAAAAGACAGGATCTCACAATAGAGAAGTCCAAGGGGCTGGGACCCCCAGCTTTGCTACTTACTAGACTCATGATCTTGAGCAAGTCTTTTAACCCCTTAGACTCTGTTTTATCATTTTATTATTCACCCTTGCAACAAACTAAGGAATTAGTTATTATCACCATTTTACTGATGTGGAAACTGAGGCACACAGAAGTTAAGTGACATGCCTAAGGTGACATGACTACCGAGAGATAGAGCACAGCTTAGAATCCTTATATTTGAGTCCGGAAGCCTAAGTCCTTGCACCATTCTGTCTCATAAATGAGAAGACAGCTCTAAAAGCAGCAGGCACTGAGTAGGAGCTTAACAAGCCTTTGCTGACTCTGAACCTTGAGGACAAAACTCATGTCTTATCAACCTTTTATTCTCTATAGTATCTCTGTACCTAATACGTTCTCAGTTAATGAGTTGAGTTGCACTATTTCCCCCTGGAAATGGCTCTGTTTTTATTTAATGATTTGCTTAGATGCATTTTAATATGCAGACCACAATGCTTCTTGTACAATATCTTCTGGACTGCGAGGCGCGGGCATTCATTATTTTATGAGACGCATATGTCATGCATAGCACAAGCCCTTTTCTTAAACCAACACAACATGCAAATAGAAATTTCATGTAAAATCACATTCAGACAGTCTCAAAGTAGAAACAGATGTCTGAAAAATATGAACGCCAGGCTTATTAAATATTTTATCATCAAATATTTCATACATTTCAAAAATGTCATCTGTGAAAACACAGAAATACCGCCTCAGGAGAACCAAAATATTTAATCACTTTCAAGAAATTCTTAAAAATAAGTCTTCACCTCAGAACTATTCCAGGCAGAGAACAAATTTCCAGGTGCTGCAAGCTATATTTATTATATTTTCATCAAAATCAGTAACCTAGTTGAAGGAGATACAGTAATCAGTAAGGTCATTATTAGGTAAGATAATGACTTCTGAATGAATTCTCTCATTAATCTCATTACAAAATGGTAATGGTACCTGACTAATCATGCTGGAGGGAGAGCTGTGTTGAATCAGAGTGAAATTAAGGCTGTAATCACAGAGCTGCTCGCGCCATCTCTTCATGAAATTCTTACTCAGGGCTTGGGGACTGTCTTGAAGTACCTATGACCAGCTGGACTGTTGATCTGGAGGCTTGGGCACCCGAGGTGGCCAGGGGGCAAGGGGAAGAGCCTTGGGTGAGAACTGGTCCTCTTCCTGCTTCTGTCCTCTACTTCCTGTGTGACCTTGGACAGATCACATCTGGCTCTGGGCTCCATTTCCAGTTTCCTTGACTTAGTCTTCCGCTTTCACCCTAGTCCCTTAGACACATAAGGCAGATCACATCATGCCCAGGATGGTTGCCCATCTCACCTCGAGAAGGTTCCAGATCCTTCCATGGACCACACACCCTGCATGATCAGTCCCCGTTGCCTTTCTGACCCTATCTCCCACCATCCTCCCTATCACTTGTTTCGTTTCCGTCACACTGATCTTCCTGCTGTGCCCTCTGTCTGGATCATCCCCAACCCCACTCCGTGTATCCAAACGACTCACCCACTTGTCTCCTCCCAGTCTCTGCTCCAATGTCATCCTCCCAATTATGCCTGCCCAGATCATCGCAGTCTCTGCACTGGCACACCAATCTACAGCTTCCACACCCTTATTGCCTTCCAGTGCACTCTGCAAGGTATTAGGTTCTTGTCTGACTTCCTACTCCTACCCTCACTGAAACGTAAATCCCACAAGGGCTAGGATCTCTGTACACTCATGGGTATGCCTAGCCACAGCAGATGTGCAGTAACTGATGAGTATGGTATTTCTCACACGCTTGCGGGACTCTCAGAGGGTGCGTGAGATGGATGGCCAAGGATGACGAAGTGTCTGGTCACTGCAGTGGGGCCCCTCTGGTGGGGAGGCTGACTTTGCTTTCCCATTTTACTAGAGATCCAAACCACGTCGAGCTCCTTTCTGTCCATGAGGACTTGCCTGGGCACGCACATGCTGGGTGGCAGTGTCTGGAGTCAGAGGAACCTCAGTAGCCAGGGGAGATGGGCCAAGATGAGAAGATGTGGAATTGACGAGAGTTGAAAGGGAGGCTCTGTCCCGAGTTCCAGCCCTCTGTCCCGAGGTCCAGGGTCAGGGTGTTGGGGCTCCACAGGGGCAGGCATGCAAAGACCTCAGGGGTTTTAGCAGATGGACATTCTGGATGTTTTAACAGGCTCCTCACGACTGAAGTAGGGCAGGTGGCAGTCTCACAATAACCTCGCTGGTCGAACCACGCGGAAACAGGTCAGGGCTCTGATCTCCCTCTTTGTTCACACTCGTGCCAAAGAAAGACTCTGGATCCTGCTGAGTATTCATGAATGCTTAGTGAGTGTATGAAGAACTCTGAATTGAGGTTTGAATATGCTTGTTTCTGTCCTGTTTGGGGTGTGGGCAGCAAGAATAAACTGTCCAAGGGGGCTGGAACCCATATAACTTGAGGGATAAGTTAAAAAAAAAAATCCATGTTTAATCTAAACAGAAGGCTGGATGAAAATAAGCCCAGTCTCCATAACTGCAGGACCAGCATGTAAAAGCTGAGTTGCCTTTTTAATTTTCTGTGACTTTAGAATAGGGATAGGAGATAACTGGCCCAAGTGCTATCATACCCCCTCTCAAGTTCAGCAACATCACTGACCACAGACACCCACCTGTAGAGCCAGACCAAGTCTCAGAATCCTTCTCAACACAGTGCCTCCAACTGTCCCCACCTACTGAATGGAGCTGACACATGAGATGAAACATAATCGTGGGGACCTCCGTGGTGGTGCAGTAGATAAGAATCTGCCTGCCAATGTGGGGGACACGGGTTCAATCGTCCGTCCGGGAAGATTCCACATGCCTTGGAGCAAGTAAGTCCACGTGCCACAACTACGGAGCCTGTGTGCTGCAAATATTGAAGCCCGGGCGTTCTAGAGCCTGCGCTCCACAACGAGAGAAGACAGTGCTGTGAGAAGCTTGAGCACCCAATGAGTAGCGCTTGCTTGCCGCAACTAGAGAAAGCCCAAGTAAAGAGTAAAGCAAGGAAGACCCAGCACAGCCCCAAATAAATAAATACATTTTTTTAAGAGAGAATTTCCTTTAAAAAAGTCATACTTGTAAAACTGTCTAGAACATGTGGATAGGCCAATGGAAAGCCCACTGATGTTAAGAAAAAGTATTTTGATATCAGCAAAGGGGGATAAATACCTCTGGGGCAGTGAGTTTCTCATCACCACTCAAGCAGAGGCAGCTTCTCTCCTCTTTTCTACGATGGTCTCCAGTGGCAAGGAAAGCATCCATGGGTAGGTGGTGGATGCATTTCCAGTGTCAAAAGTTCAGACCCTGAGTTCCATCGGGCAGAGCACCTTGAGAGCCAAGGGCTAGAAAAAATTATAGTTGTGTGATGTGACAGAGGTGTTAGCTATCACTATAGTGGTTATTATATTGTGATATAAACATATCAAATCAATGTTGTATACGTTATACAACGTTATACATCAATTAAGTCTCAATTTAAAAAAAGGTAAGGGAATTTCCCTGGTGGTCCAGTGGTTAAGAATCCACTTTGCAATGCAGGAGTTGAGGGTTCCATCCGTGGTCGGGGAACTAAGATCCCACATGCAGCAGGGCATCTAAGCCCACACACCACAACTGCCAGGCCCACACGCCGCAGCTAGAGAGAAGTCTGTACCCTGCAACTACTGAAGCCCAGGCGCTCTGGGGCCAGTGGGCCACAGCTGGAGAGTCCATGGACCGCAGTGAAAGACCCCGCGTGACGCAGCAAAGATCCTCCAGGCGGCAACGAAGACCCGAGGGAGCCAAAGGAATAAGTGAATAAATCCACTTTTTTTAAAAGGTAAGGACAGTGACTGGTACATCAAGGAGAAGAGGAACCTTGATACAGAGGACAGTGCCCTGGAAATGTCTGACTGTGGCTCCCAGGAAGTTCTGCCATTTTCTCTTGCTGACTAGGTTTCTACTTCAATGGTTCTAGCTGGTGCTACACTCCCTGTATTTTAGCCCAAGTACGATTTAATTTCCAGCTTCAGTGTTTCATCCTGTAACCCCCATGCTGTAGTTCCTCACTGTGCGCACTGGTGGTGAGCTTACACCCCAGGACTTTCAGTGTGTTCCCTTTTAGGCCCTGGGAGCTTCTGTATCCCCTAGAGTACAGGAAGGGAACTGGGGCTCTCTCTGTCTAGTCATACCATACCAGAATTCCTTCCAGCTACCCGCGGTGGTGGAGGGTTGTCCTATAAGGGTGTTGTCTCCTACAGCAACAGAAGGTAAGACAGGCCTACGTGCACTCTGCTTCGTCTTTCAGCCTACAGGATGTGGGACCTAGTTCTTCTCAGCCGCCGTCCTGGGATCCGTGCTAAGGACGAGCCAGACACTTGAGTCTCTCCTTCTTGTACTTCCCCCTCTTCCTTCCTCTCCTTCC
>SJYX01008889.1:58591-69740 GCA_006410675.1 Oreotragus oreotragus
AGGTGGTCTGGTATTCCCATCTCTTTCAGAATTTTCCACAGTTGATTGTGATCCACACAGTCAAAGGCTTTGGCATAGTCAATAAAGCAGAAATAGATGTTTTTCTGGAACTCTCTTGCTTTTTCCATGATCCAGCGGATGTTGGCAATTTGATCTCTGGTTCCTCTGCCTGTTCTAAAACCAGCTTGAACATCAGGGAGTTCACGGTTCACATATTGCTGAAGCCTGGCTTGGAGAATTTTGAGCATTACTTTACTAGCGTGTGAGATGAGTGCAACTGTGCGGTAGTTTGAGCATTCTTTGGCATTGCCTTTCTTTGGAATTGGAATGAAAACTGACCTTTTCCAGTCCTGTGGCCACTGCTGAGTTTTCCAAATTTGCTGGCATACTGAGTGCAGCATACTCATTGTAAGCATACTCATTTCCAAAATGACATTAACTCTCCTCCCATCCAGAGGCAGACTCCACCTAGGAATCAGGAGTGGTCATGTGATTTGCTTTGCCCAGTGGGCACAGGCGCATGTGGTACAAGCGGAGGTTTGAAAAAGTCACTTGGGAACCCTAAAACTATGACCATGTGAGCCCAGATTAGCCTGCTGGATGGAAGAGACATGCAGCTAATTTCCCCTGCTCACTCTGGGCAGCATGTAACAGAGGCCACTTCAGGCCCTCCAGCTCCCCAGCCATCTCTCCAGCTAACTGCAGAACTACCTGGTTGACCGATAGATTCATAAGCAGTAATAAAATAGTGGTTATAAGCCCCTAGGTCTTGGGGTAGTTTGTTACACAGCAAAAACTGGCTATTACAAGCAGATTGGAAAAGCCATCTGTCATTAATAATAAGAATCAATGTGGAAACTGCATTTGCTTCTCAAAAACTCACTCAATAGGTGACATTGTCATATTACGGATATATCTCCTAACGCAGTGGCTATCCCTGTGAATAGAACTGTCAAAATACAGCTGAATTGTTTGTCAGGCTTTTAGCTAATTTAATCTACAGAAATTCATGTTATGCCTAAAACAATAAATTATAATGCGGGGGCTGCTAAATGCAAAAAGAAATTTAAGCCGTATTTACACAAGTGCTACATTCCCAGGAAAACCCACAGGTCCTCCTGGAGCTGAGGCTGGCTTGGGGCATCGCTGGTGTTCTTCCTCTAAGAGAGACTGTCTGTGATCCCTGGGAAAGGCAGAGAAATAGTCAAACATTATTTAGGGCCCACTTTAATATTACCTAAAAAGCACCATTCACAGGCTTTGATGTCTTAGCTTGGTAGAAATAACACTTCCCTCATCAAAAAAGTTGTTTGATCCTTGAGTTCCATTTTTTTTTTCCTTTTAGATATTAACTCAGAGCATTTCAGTCTCCCCCGGGGATGAAGCGTTGAAAGTAGGCAGTTGATTTAGTGAATACAGTTATTTAACGTCATTATTATTGCAGCCCTGAAAGGGGAGACTGTCCCAGTCCTGTTGACAGTTCCACGGTTCCTGCTCCACCCCCACCCCACGGTCCCCACACAGATCGTCTCACATATGATAATGACAACCCTTCTGCCTCCAGCACTTCTGCCTTTCAAGACCCTGGCTATATACACCACTGGAATCATCTTTTAAAGATGCTAATCGCACGTGATCTTCTTGCTCAGAAATCTGCAATAGCTCCCGATTGCCTCGGTCCCTGAGACCCGTCTCCTTTCTCTGTTGTGTTAGTTTCCTGGGCTGTGGCTACAAAGTACCACAAACTGGGCAGCTTCAGGAAAAGAAATGTGTTGTCTCAGGGTTCTGGAAGCTAGAAATCCAAGATCAAGGTGCTGGCAGAGTTGGTTCCTTCTCAGGATTGTGAGGGAGATTCTGTCTTTTACCCTCTACCAGCTTCAGTAGACTCTAGCAATCTNGCCTAGGCAAGGCTATGGTTTTTCCTGTGGTCATGTATGGATGTGAAAGTTGGACTGTGAAGAAAGCTGAGCGCCGAAGAATCAATGCTTTTGAACTGTGGTGTTGGAGAAGACTCTTGAGAGTCCCTTGGACTGCAAGGAGATCCAACCAGTCCATTCTGAAGGAGATCAGCCCAGGGTTTTCTTTGGAAGGAATGATGCTAAAGCTGAAACTCCAGTCCTTTGGCCACCTCATGCGAAGAGTTGACTCATTGGAAAAGAGTCTGATGCTGGGAGGGATTGGGGGCAGGAGGAGAAGGGGACGACCGAGGATGAGATGGCTGGATGGCATCACAGACTCGATGGATGAGAGTCTGAGTGAACTCCGGGAGATGGTGATGGACAGGAGGCCTGGCGTGCTGCGATTCATGGGGTCGCAGGGAGTCGGACACGACTGAGCGACTGAACTGAACTGAACTGAACTGAAAATCAGTTAGCCCTCTAGTTTATTCGACAGAGTGTCTGGAATATAGTAAGCTCTTTTCAGTATTTGATGAATGAATGAATGAATCTGTGAACATCATATTCTTCACACTGCACCTGCCTTCGCAGAATACCTCTATCGGAGATAATCACAAGGAAATGACCGTAGGAGTCCCAGGGAGATGGTTATCATTGCACCTGTTTTTTAAACATTTATTTTCCTATCTTCATTTTCCTTAAGGAAAAAGAGCCTCACCTTGTTAATCAAAAGTTTCCTGTGTTCATTTTTTCCCATGAAAATGGCAATTTCCAAATTATATAGAACAAAGAGAAGCACAATTACAAAATCTGGCAACTGAAAAAGGTACACTGTAGATTTCAGAATAGAAAAGAAAACGTACACAAAGCTTCACTTTTCAAGTCCCCTCATTCCCATCCAAGCTTTTCAGCATCCCATTTTGACTTAAAAGAAATTTGTAAGAGATTGAGCTTTCGACTGTTAATTAAGCTGTCAAGATAGATAGTGAGCTCCCCATCACCAGGGGTAGGCAAGTGGAGGTTGGATGACTAACAATGGAGAAAACAGAATAGGAAATACTGGCTAGAATACAGTGAGAACTGTGATACTGATGTGATTTCCAAACCCCCAAATAACAAATTCAGCTCCATAGCTGGAAGACAGAAAGCAGTGGTGGAAAACAGCCTAAGATTTAGGTTTAAGCAGTCTTGAGCCTGACTTTTGTCTCCAGTAATAACTCCCTGTGTGGCCTTGAGAAAGTTACATAATTTCTCTGATTAAATATAAATTATAAAGATCCTAGCACAGTGCCTGGCACAGAGTCCATTAAAATATTCTAGCCTTCCTTATTTTAGGAGGGGTGTGATAGATCACAAAATTGGCCCCAAATCCCTCCCCTCCCATCCCATCCTTGTAAGCATCAGTTCAGTTCAGTTCAGTTCAGTCGCTCAGTCGTGTCCGACTTTTTGCGACCCCATGAATCGCAGCACGCCAGGCCTCCTGTCCATCACCATCTCCCGGAGTTCACTCAGACTCTCATCCATCGAGTCTGTGATGCCATCCAGCCATCTCATCCTCGGTCGTCCCCTTCTCCTCCTGCCCCCAATCCCTCCCAGCATCAGACTCTTTTCCAATGAGTCAACTCTTCGCATGAGGTGGCCAAAGGACTGGAGTTTCAGCTTTAGCATCATTCCTTCCAAAGAAAACCCTGGGCTGATCTCCTTCAGAATGGACTGGTTGGATCTCCTTGCAGTCCAAGGGACTCTCAAGAGTCTTCTCCAACACCACAGTTCAAAAGCATTGATTCTTCGGCGCTCAGCTTTCTTCACAGTCCAACTTTCACATCCATACATGACCACAGGAAAAACCATAGCCTTGCCTAGGCGGACCTTAGTCGGCAAAGTAATGTCTCTGCTTTTGAATATACTATCCAGGTTGGTCATAACTTTTCTTCCAAGGAGTAAGCGTCTTTTAATTTCATGGCTGCAGNTTTCTCATGATGTACTCTGCATAAAAGTTAAATAAGCAGGGAGACAATATACAGCCTTGACGTACTCCTAAAGCTATGTAAACACACAAAGAGAAAGTGGCCATCTGTGAGCCATGAAGAAAGTACCAGAAATCAGCCTTGTTGGCATTCTGATTGAGACTTCCAGCCTCCAGAAGGTGGAAAAGAAATTTCTGTTGTTTAAGCCACCCAGTCTATGGTATTTGTTATGAAAGCCCAAGCTGACTAATGTAAAGGTGCTATAATCTTTTTGAAAATTTAAGACCAATGCACTGTGTCAACTGGGGGCTGTGGTTGACCCATTATCTATCTTAAGGATAGATGGATGAATGAGTGGATAAATAGTTGGATGGATGGGTGGATGGATAAATGAATGGATGGATAGATAGATGAACTAATGAATGGATGGATGGAAAGCTGAGTATACGTGTTATTCACCCAGAGTTAGGGGTCCCATAATCATCTTGGAGGAAATCAGTCTTGAATACTCATTGGAAGGACTGATGCTGAAGCTGAAACTCCAATACTTTGGCCACCTGAGGTGAAGAACTGATTCATTTGAAAAGACCCTGATGCTGGGAAAGACTGGGGGCAGGAGGAGAAGGGGATGATAGAGGATGAGATGGTTGGATGGCAGTACAAACTCAATGGACATGAGTTTGGGTGAACTCCGGGAGCTGGTGATGGACAGGGAGGCCTGGCGTGCTGCAGCCCATGGGGTGACAGAGAGTCGGACACGACTGAGCGACTGAATGGAACTGGACCGTCTTGGTAGCTTTCTCACTGCTTCCTCTCAGCTTTCACGAGTGGCTGAGGGCATGGAAAAGAGGTCTCCACAGGTGCTGACGCTTCTCCACGAGCTGCAGTCCTCATTGCATAGTCAATGGATTAATATTCAGAACTGTCCCCCCATGGCTGTTAGAAATATTTGTGACTGGCACAAACACACAGAGCAACCCATTATGGAATGTCTTCTGTGTGTTTTCAATTCTAGAAATCCCATCTCCTGAGTTTGGGGTAGGATGTTTGAGAAGATTAACAGTTGCAGGGATCCTGCCAAGGTCCCTGGATCCAGGTCTAGCTTGGGGCGTGGCAAGCATTTTCTGCATACCTACTGTGTGCTTNGTGTTTTCAATTCTAGAAATCCCATCTCCTGAGTTTGGGGTAGGATGTTTGAGAAGATTAACAGTTGCAGGGATCCTGCCAAGGTCCCTGGATCCAGGTCTAGCTTGGGGCGTGGCAAGCATTTTCTGCATACCTACTGTGTGCTTGGTCTACCCACTGTGTGGCGAGCCCTACTAAAGGTGCTGGAGACACAGAGGTGAACAGAAACCTGGCCTGCCTCAAGGAATACCCAGTCTCAGGGAGGTTTGTGAAGCCTCCACTTCCGTCCACAGAAGCTCTGTTGACCTCCATCCCCATGCATCCAGCGAAGTCAAAGGAAGACAGCCTCTTCCTTTGCCGGGGAACAGAGCAGTAAATAAGGGGAACAGGAGGCAGTGCGCTTGGGGACAGCAGGCTCAAACCAAGGGATGGTCTTGCGGGTCATGTCCAAAGGGTTGATAAGTGAAAGAGAAGAGGCCGCACTGGAGCAGAAAATTAGAACCAGGTTCCATTTCGAAGGGAGAGTGGGGTGAGGCAGGGCATTGTCTTGTGTCAGGATGATAGGGTTAAACAGGAGGCAGAGCAAAAGGAGGCAGAGGGAGGGAGCTGCCTTTTAGAACAGCGGAGGCTCGGCCGGGCAGGGAGGACAGCTCAGCTGGAGCATAGTGACAGCCGCTGTGCGCTGAGCACCAGGCACCGGGCTTCACAGGCGCAGAATCAAGGCTACAAATGCCTGTAAAGTGCCCGGTGCCAGGGCCATGGCAGGAACAACCCTGTGACATAGGTTGTGCTTTCCTCATTTTTTTTCCCCACTAAAGATGAGAAGCTAAAGGTCAGAGTGCCTGATCCTGCCCCACATTGCCCAGAGCCATGATTTCTGTCCCCTTGCGTGTGACCCAAGCACAGTACCCTTCGCTCCGTTTTCTGCTGCCTCCCAGAGGGATGCTCTGAAACCAGCAGAACCCGGTTTTTCCAGACCTCTTTTTCCTTGTCCATAAAATGGGTTGTTTAGGCAGTTGATTTAGTGAATACAGTTATTTAACGTCATTATTATTGCAGCCCTGAAAGGGGAGACTGTCCCAGTCCTGTTGACAGTTCCACGGTTCCTGCTCCACCCCCACCCCACGGTCCCCACACAGATCGTCTCACATATGATAATGACAACCCTTCTGCCTCCAGCACTTCTGCCTTTCAAGACCCTGGCTATATACACCACTGGAATCATCTTTTAAAGATGCTAATCGCACGTGATCTTCTTGCTCAGAAATCTGCAATAGCTCCCGATTGCCTCGGTCCCTGAGACCCGTCTCCTTTCTCTGTTGTGTTAGTTTCCTGGGCTGTGGCTACAAAGTACCACAAACTGGGCAGCTTCAGGAAAAGAAATGTGTTGTCTCAGGGTTCTGGAAGCTAGAAATCCAAGATCAAGGTGCTGGCAGAGTTGGTTCCTTCTCAGGATTGTGAGGGAGATTCTGTCTTTTACCCTCTACCAGCTTCAGTAGACTCTAGCAATCTTCTAGCAATGCTTGACGATGGCATTCTCCCTGTGTCTTCCCATCACCCTCTCTCTATGCATGTCTGTTTTTGCTTCCAAATTTCCCCTTTTTATAATGACATTAGTCATATTGAATTAGGGCCCACTTTCATGACTTCATTTTTTTTATTTTAATTTTTACTTTATTTTGCTTTACAATACTGTATTGGTTTTGCTATACATTGATATGAATCAGCCACGGGTGTACATGAGTTCCCAATTCTGAACCCCCCTCCCACCTCCCACCCCATATCATCTCTCTGGATCATCCCCGTGCACCTTAACTAGATCTTCTTCAAGAACCCTGTATCCAAATAAGTTCACACTCACTGGGTCAAGGCATTAGGACTGCAGCATCTCTTGGTAGACGCCATTCAGCCCATAGCACCTGTTTTTTTTATGGTCCTTCATGAGCTGGGCCCACACTCCCTGTTCAGAGTAGTCCCTCAGACGATCCTTGTACCTTCATAACTCTGGCTTTGACACCATCAGATGCCATCCACAGTATATCTGAGTTCAGATTTCTATTCTGCCATCTAACAGCTCACTTGTGCCCTCTGTGCCTCAATCTCTTCATCTCTAAAATGGCATAATAACAGTACCTACCTCAAGAGGATTGATGTGAGTGTTAAATTAACTTGTACGGAAACCCTCTGAACAGTGCCTGACTCATAAGAAGCATTCGGTGAATGCTAATTGCTATTATTTTTATGTGTTTTTTTGAAGTCTTTCTTTATTTCTTCCTTCTAATGAGGCTCACTCTTCCACTGTTCCCAGGCTGTGGCGTCCAAAGGTCACACTGCAAGTACACGGGGCTAAAACCAGGACCTCTTCCCCCAAGTCCAGTGCGGGTTGTACTGCCTAGCTGCTCTATGGCTATGCTCGACCTGAATCTACATGCCGCTTCCCCTCCTGTGACTCCTTTCTGCAATCCCAAATTGTTTCCAGTTTGATCGTGAAACTCTTCATTTTCTAAAAAACCTAGGTTCCAATCTGAGCTAAACGGGCTGTAAGTGTTAGCAGCCGTTGTTCTGTTACGTGTTAATTTGTCACTCGGGGATACAGAGGGGACAGGAAAAGCATTGAGCACTGGGTAATGGATTTCTCCAGAGTTTGCCCCTAGTCTTCATCAGCATCCTAATTATTCCACACCTTTTTAATAGAGGAAGCATTAGCATTCCTANGTAAGTGTTAGCAGCCGTTGTTCTGTTACGTGTTAATTTGTCACTCGGGGATACAGAGGGGACAGGAAAAGCATTGAGCACTGGGTAATGGATTTCTCCAGAGTTTGCCCCTAGTCTTCATCAGCATCCTAATTATTCCACACCTTTTTAATAGAGGAAGCATTAGCATTCCTAAACTGCGTAGGGGTCTGATTGAAATAATGTCTCCTGAATTATCTTTTCATAAACGGAAAAAATAAATAAATAAGTGGGAACCTCTGCAGACACAGCCTTCTCCTGGGCGGCCACCTGGCCCAGGGTCCTGGGAGTAGGGGTATGAGGAGAGAGTGAGCAGGCTATGGCTATGTTTGACCCACTGAGAGCAGAAGAGGTTGTGCATTCCCTTTGCTGCTCTTCCCCCCCCGCAACCCTTCCTCACCATGCTCATCCTTTGGGTGCAGATCATGAGACCCTTCCTCCTTCAGAAAGCCCTCTCTGACTTCCTTTCCTGGTTGCATGTATTCTACATGCCCCTCGACCTAACTCTTAATTCTCTTGTATGCCCCCTCTCCCCACCACTGTTCTATGCTGCAGCCCTTGCCAGGTTGAAGACGAATTTTTCAAAGGCAAAGGGCAATTGGAACCTCTTTTTGTCCTCTCTGTAGCTGCCAGCACGAGCCGCAGGCCCACAGAAAGTCTCAACAATTAGCTATTCACTTAACAGAAAGGAAGTGAGTCTCAATGGATCCTGGTCCCTCCAACTTCTCCCATTCCAGCTGCCTCTCCAGATATGACTATTTCCAGGGACTCAGCTTGGGAGAAGGCAATGGCACCCCACCCCAGTACTCTTGCCTGGAAAATCCAATGGACGGAGGAGCCTGGTGGGCTGCAGTCCATGGGGTCGCTAACAGTGGGACAGACTGAACGACTTCACTTTCACTTTTCTCTTTCATGCACTGGAGAAGGAAATGGCAGCCCACTCCAGTGTTCTTGCCTGGAGAATCCCAGGGACGGGGGAGCCTGGTGGGCTGCCGTCTACGGGGTCACACAGAGTCGGACACGACTGAAGCGACTTAGCAGCAGCAGCAGCAGCAGGGACTCAGCTCACAGCAGTGGAATGCATGGTGGAGCTTAATGAGCAAGGAAGGCCTCCCCAGCAGTCAGGAGTCTCAACAGGGAATGGGCTGCCTTAGAAGAAAAGGTTCACCATCTCTGGGAGCATCAGGGCAGCAGGTGGGAGACCCTCCGTGGCTCCGTGGCTCCAGGTCCTGTGGCACTAGCACTCTAGTCTGTCTCGTGTCATTCTCTGTAAAGGAAACACCAGCCCCTTTGAGCGTCTCCCAGGCCTCGTGTTAAGAAGGAAATATGTGGCCAAAGCCCGCCACTCTGTTAAAACGGGTACAAACAGAACCTCTCACGTTTTGGAGCTGTCACTCTGGGGAGAGCCATTCACGTAAACGACAAGGTCCTCATGGGTTTGATGGCAACACAAACACCACTTGTGGCTCAATTACGGAAGCGGTAATTAAACAGGGGGAACAGCGTGCAGTCTCTCCAATCTTATCTTCCCACTGGGGCCTGGTCCTGCTGATTAGCAAGACCCAGTGTGCTTAGAGGAATCAGCCCCAGGGCCTGTGCTCCTGTCCCAGGTACAGTTCACCTGGGTAAGGGGTGGATGGAGGAAAGTCACGGGGACACAGCCCACCTTTCACATTAGTCAGTGGTGTCAGTTGATAAAAATTATGGTACATTAAGTGCATCTCTTTGGAAGGAAAGTTATGACCAACCTAGATAGCATATTCAAAAGCAGAGACATTACTTTGCCAACAAAGGTCCATCTAGTCAAGCCTATGGTTTAAATTCCAGAGGTCATGTAAGGATGTGAGAGTTGGACTGTGAAGAAAGCTGAGCACCGAAGAACTGATGCTTTTGAACTGTGGTGCTGGAGAAGACTCTTGAGAGTCCCTTGGACTGCAAGGAGATCCACCTAGTCCATCGTAAAGGAGATCAGTCCTGGGTGTTCATTGGAGGGACTGATGCTGAAGCTGAAACTCCAATACTTTGGCCACCTGATGTGAAGAGTTGACTCATTGGAAAAGACCCTGATGCTGGGAGGGATTGGGGGCAGGAGGAGAAGGGGACGACCGAGGATGAGATGGCTGGATGGCATCACTGACCTGATGGACATGAGTCTGAGTGAACTCCAGGAGTTGGTGATGGACAGGAAGGTCTGGTGTGCTGTGATTCATGGGGTCACAAAGAGTTGGACACGACTGAGCGACTGAACTGCACTGAAGTGCCTCTCAGGGGATGCAACAGGGCCCTCTGGAGATTAGTCACAATTACTTGGTTCTCAAATAATTATAGTCAATATTTTTATTTTTCCTTTGTTCTAAGAATAAGTATTGGAGCTTCCCCGGTGGAGAGGTGGCTAAGACTCCTCGCTTCCAATGCAGGGGCCCAGGTTTGACCCGTGATCAAGGAACTAGATCTCACACGCTGTAACTAAGACCTGATGCAACCAAATAGATAAATAAATAAATACATTAAGAAAAGAAGGAATAAAGTCCTAACAGTGCTATGTTAGGAGACCCCACAGAGACTGAACCAGACCTGTGTTTGAGGCTCCTGCAGAGGTGTGGGCCAGTAGTGGCCTGCTGCAGGGGCAGGGGCTCTGGGTGCCGCTACCGGGGTCAGACAGCCTGTGGCGTAAGCCCTCTTGGAGGGGGTCGCCATTAACCCCACGATGACCTGTAAACTGCAGAACAATTCTCCCAAAGAAATTCTCACACTGTTGAAAGTTCTAGGATCCACAGCCAATTTCCCAACCTGGGGATCTGGCAAAGGCACTGAGAGCTCCTGGGGAATCTGATTTTGGAGACGAGTGGGATTTGATTACAGAACTTCGGCAGGACTGGGGAAACAGACTCTTGGAGGACACGAACAAAAGCTTGTGCACACCAGGACCCAGGAGAATGGAGCAGTGACCCCACAGGAGACTGAGCCAGACCTGCCTGTGAGTGTCCAAGAGTCTCCAGTGGAGGCGTGGGTCGGCTGTGGCCTGCTGCAGGGTCAGGGGCATTGAGGGCGGCAGTGCGTGAGCAGGACCTTTGGAAGGAGGTCGCCATTATCTTCATTACCTCCACCATATTTTGGCCTCAGGCCAAACAGGGAAGGAACACAGCCCCGCCCATCAACAGAAAATTGGATTAAAGATTTACTGAACACGGGCCAAAGCCTTTGACTGTGTGGGTCACCACGAACTGCGGAAAATTCTTCAAGAGATGGGACTACCAGACCACCTGATCTGCCTCTGGAAGCAACAGTTTGAACTGGACATGGAACAACAAACTGGTTCCAAATCAGGAAAGGACTATGGCAAGGCTGTATATTGTCACTCTGCTTATTTAACTTATACGCAGAGTTGCTGCTGCTGCTAAGTCACTTCAGTCGTGTCCGACTCTG
>SJYX01008889.1:83193-103353 GCA_006410675.1 Oreotragus oreotragus
CTCCTTCTGTCTCTCCTCTTCTCCCCTGATCCCCAGCTCCTGTTACTAAGCACTTCGTCACCTCTTCTCCTCCCCCCTCCACTCCTCCTTCTGTCTCTCCTCTTCTCCCCTGATCCCCAGCTCCTGTTACTAAGCACTTCGTCACCTCTTCTCCTCCCCCCTCCACTCCTCCTTCTGTCTCTCCTCTTCTCCCCTGATCCCCAGCTCCTGTTACTAAGCACTTCGTCACCTCTTCTCCTCCCCCCTCCACTCCTCCTTCTGTCTCTCCTCTTCTCCCCTGATCCCCAGCTCCTGTTACTAAGCACTTCGTCACCTCTTCTCCTCCCCCCTCCACTCCTCCTTCTGTCTCTCCTCTTCTCCCCTGATCCCCAGCTCCTGTTACTAAGCACTTCGTCACCTCTTCTCCTCCCCCCTCCACTCCTCCTTCTGTCTCTCCTCTTCTCCCCTGATCCCCAGCTCCTGTTACTAAGCACTTCGTCACCTCTTCTCCTCCCCCCTCCACTCCTCCTTCTGTCTCTCCTCTTCTCCCCTGATCCCCAGCTCCTGTTACTAAGCACTTCGTCACCTCTTCTCCTCCCCCCTCCACTCCTCCTTCTGTCTCTCCTCTTCTCCCCTGATCCCCAGCTCCTGTTACTAAGCACTTCGTCACCTCTTCTCCTCCCCCCTCCACTCCTCCTTCTGTCTCTCCTCTTCTCCCCTGATCCCCAGCTCCTGTTACTAAGCACTTCGTCACCTCTTCTCCTCCCCCCTCCACTCCTCCTTCTGTCTCTCCTCTTCTCCCCTGATCCCCAGCTCCTGTTACTAAGCACTTCGTCACCTCTTCTCCTCCCCCCTCCACTTCTCCTTCTGTCTCTCCTCTTCTCCCCTGATCCCCAGCTCCTGTTACTAAGCACTTCAGTCTGTAACGTGGTTCTAAGTTCGTTTAAATCAAAGGATGAACATGGGCATGGACTCAAGAAAACGCTGAGACTCTCAGCCCTGAGGGACTGGACTGGAGGGGACCCTTTCTTCCAACTGGAAAATCAAGAAAGCCTTCGTGGAAAAAGTGGCATTGTAGCTGGGCACTGTGCCCAGATGTGGAGCTAGCAGGATGGGTAGAGTGGGGCGACTGGGACTCCAGGCAGAAGGACCAGCTTTGGCAGGGGCCTGGGGATGGGAGAGAGCACCCAGGACGGAGGGGCTGTGGCAGATCCTCACCAGGGGTCCTGCTGACACACCCAAGCTACCGTTCTGCCCTGTGCTACACTCAAGTTTCATCCAGGTCATCTTCCTTGCCTCAGTTTCCAGGAGAACCCAGGCTGGGTCCCCCAATGACCACACATCGTGTTGTCACTTTCACTGCCATACCCCAGGCCTGCCCTCCACCAGCTTCACCTTCTCCCATGCCGGCTCCTTGGGTCTCCCAAATTCCTGCTTAGTCCAATGAGGAGCTGATGTCATCCAACTTGCCCGGAAACACAGATTAGAGAAAACACACACAGTCAATTTAACTGGCAATTAAACAGGCTCCCCTATGTAATTAGCGTCAAGACAACTCACAATTACTACAGGGCGCGCATTCACGGCCGAGGCTGCACATTTATATAAAGCGACAGTCACTGGGTGCTAATATCTTAACAGGAAGCAGAGGGAATCTGTGAAACCGTTTCAAGGAGGCAGCCCATCCTGTCCCTCTGCACTGTAAATAACTCTTTGTAAACGCAACAGTAAAATTAAAGAGGGAATGCTTGAAGTGATGCAGAAGAAGAAAAAATATTTACTCTGTGGAAAGTAACTGATTGCTCTTTTGAGATGACTGATTTCAGAAGACGAACCAGTTGGACCGTATTAGTAATACCAATCACTGCTGGTTTAGGGCCTCTCTGAACCAGGCTCAGGGCATACTTTATTGCGTCCAAGTTATACAATGACTCTCTTACAGAGAGGGGAATTAAGGTCAGGGAGGGGAAGCAGCTTGCCTGAGGTCACATAGCTCACAAGGTGGGCAGCAGGATATAAACAGGGTCTGACTCCAGAATCTTTATGCAAAACCACCTTACACGGGGCTGCTGCACGCTCCTGGTGGGGCTCATGTGCTCCTGGCAGTGCCAAGCGGGACTCCAGTCTCCTGCCTCTCACTGTCTGGCCCTTGCCACTGTGCCCCCTGGTGTATATGGAAAATGAAGCCTGGGGAAGACCACCAAAGAGTGCCCCTCTGTTAACTCTGTCTCCCCGAGAACTGCCTTGTGGGTCTGAAGTCCTTGTTCTCAGGAAGAGGGAGGCCTGAGATGGCTTCAGGGTCAACCCAACCAGATTCCTTGTAACGTGACCCAAACAATTGGCTATCTGACAACAGTGAGCACTGCTGCACGAGGCACGCAGTGAGCTCCCTCCTTCCTCTCCCCTTTTTCTAAAGCTTCAGAAATACCCCTGGAAAGAAGAGCAACCTACTCATCCATATGATTCTGGCAAGTTGGGGGATAGCTTGTGATTGCTAGCTATTGCTTGCAACAGCCAGCTATTGCTGTGTAACAAACGATGCTGGTCAGCTGGACTTGTCTGGGCACCTCTGCTTTCAAGACAGATGTGTGACTCAGCTAGGCAGCTCTGCTCCTTACGTTTCTCAGGCTCCTTGGACCGGGTGGTTGCCTGGAGCTTGACCTTCTCGTGGAGGTTTCAGAGGTTCAAGCGTGAACTGAAGCCTGGAAGGGGGTCCTGAGATTGGCTCTGGTACAGTCACTTTGGTCATGTTATTGACCAAAGCAAATCACAAGCCTAATCTCAACTCACACGGCCAACCTAAGGTCAGTAGCAAGAGTGGACGCCGAGAGAAGCAAAGAAGCACGAGAGAGAGAACCATTCAATTTGTCACAGTGCAATAAGCAACAATTAAGGACTGCATTTGTTTAAGAGTCAGTGTTTGATAGGAAAGGAGCTATCAGCTGAAGGGATATGCCCTAAGGCTTTAATTTATAACTCTGTAAAATGAGAATGATCATAACTGGCTCACAAGGCTGTTGTGAGATTTCAGTGAGGAATCCACTCAGATTACCCAGCACCTTGCCCGACAAGTCATCCTCCTTCAAGAGTCAACACCGCCCCAGGATGACCAGCCCATCCTGATTTACTCAGACCTCCATCCTGGAACCCTCTCAGACCCAGATAAGCCAGGAGAGTTGGTCCTTCTAACTCTTCCCATCACCAAACAAATACAAGCTAGTCTGCCTTTGCCAGGGGCCTGGGGTAGACTTTCTCATTTAACCCTCACGACCACCCTACTCACCAAGGGACCATTATGTGCTTATGGGACTCAGGCAGCACCAGGGAATAGGAAGGATAAAAGATGACTGTTTTAATGGGCTCTTCCTTCAAGGGGCTGACAATCTAGAAAGATAAGAAATGCATATATGGTAACAACTGTGTCGCAAGGGAAGAACGATGCTGGCAAATCCAACTTCCCCAAGGATGGTGAGGCTGGGAGTTTTCATCATGAACAGTCGAGTCCCTTTATAGCTACTCTATCTTGATAGCTAAGATTAAGAGTCTGGTTTTGGAAATTCAAGGAAAATTATGTCTGAAAAGAGTTTGCTTGACGAAAGGAATTTAACTTAGTTCTCCCACCGGGATGGTGGTGGGGGATATTTTTCTAAATATATTTGTTTACGAATTGGAAAACTTTTCAACCACTCAAGGGCTGATGGGGCCTGTTCAACCATTCTGCTCCTTGAAATCTTGGGAAAGAAGAGGAATTTGTATTCAGGGTGCTCTGGGTAAGGTCAACACTCCCCCATTTACTTAGAAATGAATATTAAATCAAATTTAGCAGTCCCAATCATTCATCTTTCTCCTTGCAGCTGGGCCCTTTAATTTTCCATTTTCATTGTTTTAAAAAGTCATGGGTGAAGCAGTATATTACCAGGAGCACAATAAGGGAATGGAATGTTAGCTGAGAAAGCCAATTTTGTCCTCAGCTCTGATGTCTTCTGGAAAAGCCAAGTCCAAAAGGTATACCCAGTTGCACTGGGCATATTGTGGGTTTTGAGAGCATCCTAGGCTGAGCTTGGGAGCTGGCTGTCTCATGCCCTCCTCCTGATTTGCCTGATTTCAATCTCCCGTCCCTTTGGTAAAGTCAGTAGGTGAGGACTCACTTCTGGCTCCTCCTGACCAGAACTCTGGCTCATGCTTAGAGTCTCCAGTCCGTTCACCAAATTTCCACCAAGGATGCGACTGTATTGATAAACAGGTCAGCCTTGGAGAGACTAAGCTGGACATGTGCATAAGCAATGGCAAGGCAAGGTCAGCCTTGGGAGGTCTGAAGAGGGAGCCACGAAATGTGTCATCTGGGCAGGAGTCAAGGCAGCTTCTCACGGAGGTATCATAAGAATTAAACAAGATGACATGTATTATGCACTCAGAATATTCAATCACTTATTTAACAACTTACATGTTCAGCACTAATTTGATGTCAGGCACTGTGCTGGGCAAGGATGCTATGGTGAATAGAAGCAGGCCCAGGATCCAGATGACTACGCAGCACCTGGCACATAGTTCAGGTCCAAAAATGGTAGTTGTCATCTTTATTATTGTACCCACCTTGTAGCTCAGATGGTAAAGAATCTGCCTGCGATGCAGGAGACCCAGGTTTGATCCATGGGTCAGGAAGATCCCCTGGAGAAGGAAATAGCTACCCACTCTAGTATTCTTGCCTGGAGAATCCCATGGACAGAGGAGCCTGGCAGACTACAGTCCATGGGCTTGCAAAGAGTCTGACACGACTAAGCAATCATCACTTTCATTTTCTTAGTGCACAGAGCAGAAACAGGGCTCAGGAGGACCATCACCCAGATGGCCATGGGTCCACAAACACCCTTCATCATTTCCAAATGGGAGTGGGAGAACTGAGCATTGTAAAGGCAGGAACTTGACCCAGTATTCAGACTGCAAAATCCAGACTCATTTCTTCTCTGGTTAGGAAGAAATTTGGGGCCCCAAGGATCCTACTATTCACCCCACATTCCTCCCAGACATGACTCCACCACCTGTCTTGTAATGATGGTGGTGGTCACCAGCCATGCATGGGGATGGGGTGCTTGTGGCATCCCAAGTGCTCACCTGGCCTGATTTGACCTTCTACCTATTGCGAGATACTTTATATCACTGACTCTTACATTTTAGAAGGCATGAGATTCACCAGGAGGGTTTGTAAATTAGCCCCCGAGTTTCTGATTCATTGAGCAGAGAGTCCAGGCGGCAGCAAGCAAAGTGTGGGGCAGGAGGAGGCGGAAGAGCTAGGCTGGGACTGCACTGCACGGTTTGCGGGCCTCTGTCAGGACCTGGCATTTTATCCAAGGGCAATGGGAGCCATTCAAGGCTTTCAGTCGGGGGCAATGGGGTCTACTGGAGTCTCTTCGTCTCTCGGACTGCAGAATTTGCATTTCCAGCAAGTTCCCAGGCAATACCGATGCTGCTGGCTCGGACCACAGACTTAGAACGTTATCCCCATTTTGCAAGTGAGAAAGGTGAGGCTCTGAGAGGTCAGGTGACCCGCCCAGTCACAGAGCTAGAAAGGGGCAGGGCCTGTACTGTTGTCAGCTGGCCTGGTTTGCTTGGGAGTGAGGGGCTGTCAGGGACATGAGATTTTCAGTGTTAAAATCAGGACAGTCCCAGGCAAACCAGGGAGTCAGGCATCCCAACTTCCAACCAAGCTGAATGGTTTCATGGTCATGTTTGAGAGTACTGTAGAGCTTACAGAGGGTCTTTACATCCATCAATAATATCGCTATGATAATGAACAACCACTAGTTATATATTGCCTTGGGCTTCCCTGGTGCCTCAGATGGTGAAAAATCTGCCTGCAATGCGGGAGACCCAGGTTCAGTCCCTGAGTTGGGAAGATCCCCTGGAGAAGGAACTGGCAACCCACTCCAGTATTCTTGCCTAGAGAATCCCATGGACAGAGGAGCCTGGAGGTCTAGGGCCCGTGGGGTTGTAAAGAGTCAAACACGATTGAGTGATGAACACACACCGTATATTGCCATGGACCATTCTAAATATTTATATCCAAGATCACTGAATTCTCATAACAACCTTAAGAAGTAGGAATTACTATCCACATCACAGTGGTAAACTGGGGCATTAAGAAGGGGTGATTTGTCCAGCTCACATGACTACGAAGGGGCAGAGAGGAAACCCAAGTGCCAGGCTCATCTTGTCTATGCCTGGGGGCGCTGGGGGGCTTCCTTAGGAGGAAGGCGAGTTTGAGAGGCTGGGTGTGGAGTGGAGTGTGGTAGCTCCCAGCTTCTGGAACCAGTGTAGCGGGTTCAAGTCCCAGCACTGATACTTGCTGGTGGTATGGCCTTGGGTAAGTCACTTTACCTTCCAGGCCTCAGTTTCCCCACTGTGGAATAGAGATCATTATAACAGCTGCCAACCAGAATGTTGCTGGAGAATTAAATCCAGATGAAGTCCACAGAACAGGGCTTGGCACTAGCCTGGTTGAGTGAAATGAGGCAAAGGTCCAGTGGAGAGACTGGTGAGATGGAAAAGATAGTCCATGTTGGCAGGAAGGGAAGTATGAGGCTGGAAGCGGGAAGGTGGCTGAAGAGCTAGGCTGGGACTGGACCAGGGTGTGGGGCTCTGTCAGGACTTGGGATTTTACCTAAGGACAATGGGCGCCACTGAATGGTTTGAACCAGGGGCAGTGGGATCTACTGGAGTCTCTTTGTCTCCAAGGCACCCGGATGTTCTTCAGGGTTGGGTCATGTGGATGGGACGACGAGGAACTGAGTTGTGGCATCATGCTGCATATGGTGAGCTATTGTAATTAAGGGTCTGTCAATGTTTCCGCTGGATAGGTAATTTTCTGAAAGCATTTGGGTCTTTTTCCTTGCCTTCCTGGGTGTAAAGGAGTCTAGGCAGGGCACACTGATTGTGCATGCAAGACAGGTCTTGAGGTCGTTGTGCGAGTGTTAATGTTCCGTTACAATATTCAGTAATGAATTGGGACTTTCAGAGTAATAGCAGTTTGTGCTATTGGCTAAAATGAGTGTATTCATCTCAATTTTTAACATCTATTGCCTTGGAGAAGCTTTTATAATTAAATGTTTGGTTGCACCAGCAAATAAGAGGAAGGATGAGAACTTTCCTACCTTTCTTGGATGAGAAGGACGTTCCTACCGGCATCCAGCCACAATCCTGGCCCTATTACCTCGGCCACATATTCTGAGAAGGTCAGATTTCAGTCCATTACAGAGAAGAACTTTACGATGATTACACCCAACTTTTTTTTGAGGTAGTGAGTCCCCCATTGTTGATGATATTCAAGCATAGCTTGTAAACTGCTGGCATGTAGAGGGGACTCCAACATCAGAGAAGGGATTTGTATTTGTAAAGTTGCAGAGATTTGTGGATGAGACCTGCACAGAAGCATGGCCAGCAAGGAAGGCTGTATGGGAAATATATCACCAATGCACAGGCTTTCACCTGTCTGCTAACAGAAAGTGTGCTCTTGAGAGCTGATTCATTCATTCTGCTCATTTCCAGTCACTATTCCTGCAGGCCTGGCCACAGGTTGGGGTCTTCTGGGTCACTGCATATACTTCAGAATTATGACACTGACTTGTCTTGAATTGTTAACTTCAGACCTGTTGCTCTTCTGATTTGCTTCCCCGAGGCAAGAGACGAGCAGAAGGACTCAGCGGACTAAGTCCCTTCCCTGTTTACTGCAAGAAACGACCTTGCACAGGATTAACATCTCTGCTTCTCTCTGCACATCAGGAATAAGACCTGAGCAGATGTCAGGATGTCTCATAACTACCTCAGGTTCCTGGAACGCCCTGGAGAAAGTTTAGGACCCTCAGTGGGCTCCTGGCTGAACATATAAACTGCAAGGGGAAGTAGGGTTCATTTGGAGGAAAATCGCCGTGACCCAATGCTGACCTTTGTTCAAGGTACCCTAGTGCCATCATGGGCATTGGTGTCCCTCATTCAGTACATCCCCACGGAGGCAGTCCTGGGAGGCCTCGTCCCTGAGGACTGTCCTAGCTATTTGCTTTCCCATCCTTCTCCCACTAACCTATGTAAGTTGCTCAGTCGTGTCTGACTCTGCGACCCCATGGACCATAGCCCGCCAGACTCCTCTGTCCGTGGAATTCTCCAGGCAAGAATACTGGAGTGGGTTGCTATTCCCTTCTCCAGGGGATCTTCCCGATCCAGGGATCAAACCCAGGTCTCCCACACTGCAGGCGGATTCTTTACCATCTGACCCACTAGTACCACTGACGGTGCTTCTCCACAGTTTGTGCCCTAAGCTGCCTAGCTGAGTGGTAGGCATGTGGTAAGCATCTGTGAAGTGTTTCTGGGATGAATGAATGAATGACAACAGAGGTCAGATTTGTTTTCAAACCACCACCCTTTCCTACGTCTTGAAGTCAGTTAAGACAAGAGTTTTCCATTCCTTTCTTCCATATTCTCTCTTCTGCTTTTAAGAGCATCTAATTGCACCAAAACCACAATGTCTGATGTGCAAATCACACTTTCTTGTTGCTAAAACCCTTTCATATCCTTCACCTCATCTGACTTGCACATTTTAGGGTGAGGAAACTGAGGTACAGAATCTCTGGAGCAGTAGATGGCAGAGAGAGGCCTTCAACCTTGGTCCTCTGGTTCCAAGACTAAGGTGCTGGCGACGACGCATCCACGACTCCTGCATTTCTGAGGACTGTGTCCTCAGAAAGCAGCAGCGCCAGAGGGGCCCACCCCCCACTTCCGTCTCAAGCAGACCGGGCCGGCTTGGGATCCTGCCTTCCCCCTCTGATGTCCTCATAACTGCTCCAGGACTTGTTCGTAAGGGCTTTTCCTGGGTAGGCAATTACCTGAGTTCATATGGTTAATTGAAATATTCCTTTTCCTGGAGTTTTAATTCATCCAGTGTAGTTTCAGGAGCCACAGATAATAAGACCTAATTTATAATTAGGGCTTATCAAGAATCAGCTAATTTCTAGACCCCTGATTCCCAAGGAGAGAGAAGCAAGGTGGGGGCTTCTCTTCCCTTTCCAGGGACTTGCTACCCACCACGCTCAGAGAGACACCAGGGAGGGAGGAGAACTAATTGGGAGCTGGCCCTCCATCGTGGACAATTTATTAATTGGATTATGGGAAATCTCAGGCCCCAGGCAAATCCCAGGGAGGCACGGCTGCTTCCCCTGGTTTACAACGAGAATATTAGGCACAAAGACTGGGTTCTACCTGGTCTTTCAGGAGCTGGGACTCTTTAAACAAGTCATTGAGTGCTGCTTAGCCTCAGTTCCCCCATGTCTACAATGACCGGGATCATCACCCTCCTGACTCTCAGAACTTTCCTGGGAATTCAGTGAGATGATGGGCATTTCAGGAGCTGTCATGATTTCTTCTGGGGCTGATATACCCGGGATGGGCCTGAAAAACAGTGAGAAAAGGATGTCCCAACACAGAAAACCATGCCTCAGACAGGTTGGGATTGGTCACGACCCCACAGGCAGGAAGAGTCGGGGTTTACTTTTGACCTCAGCTCTCCTTGTGCCTCGTCTGCTGAGACTTTCCTTCCACCAGAGGTCCCGGAGGTTTTGAATTCCAGATTCCTTGTTGCTTACCTAGCAAGCTCCACTTCTCTCTAGATGCCACTCAAACATCCACTCAACCGGTCTGAGTGTTAGGAAGGGTTAATGCAGGGATAAGTGGCCCCGTGGTAAAGAATATCCCCGCCCACACAGGTGACACAAGAGATGCAGGTACGGTCCCTGGGTCGGGAAGATCCCCTGGAGTAGGAAATGGCAACCCGCACCAGTATTCTTGTCTGGGAAATTCCACGGACAGAGGAGGCTGGCAGGCTAAGTCTGTGGGGGTTGCAGAGTTGGACACGACTGAGCGACTGCACGCATGCACGCAGAGTGGAGTGAGCACAACTTTGGAATCATATAGGTGTGGTTTCAGATCCATACACTGACCTTTACCAGCTGCGTCAGTCAAAATTTTTGAACCAAAAGAAATTGACATGAGTCAGAAACCCAATGCAAATGAGCTTAAAAGCCTTAAAGAAATATTAGCTAAAGTATCTAGACGCTATAGTGGTCCTCACTTTAGGGATGACTGGATTCAGATGTTCAATGATGACGGAACTGTCTTCTTCTCTATTGACTTCATTCCTCAGCAGGTTTCACAGTGGTGGGCAAGGATGGCTGTGGCTTACCCCTGGGGAGAGAGAGAGGAAGGCGCCCACTACATAGGCTAAGCAGGATTTCCTTGTAGCAGGAAAGAACGGTTCTGCAAAGAAAGGGAGATTTGTGAAGACAAACAGCGATGTAGTCTCAAGGCAACCACCCACTTTATCTGGTTCTCTTCTCTCATCTGTAAATTAGTATCAACAGCAATGTTGCAGGATTAATATACAAGATGAATGTACAAAAATCAATTGTATCTCCATACACTCGCAGCGAACAATCTAAAAAGGAAATTAGAAAAGCAATTGCATTTATAATGGCTTCAAAAAATAAAATACTCAGGAATAAATTTAACAAGAAATACAAGGCTTGTATGCAAAAACTACAAAACTTGATGAAATAATTTAAAGAAGACTGAAATAAATTTAGACATCCTGTGTTCGTGGACTACTTAATGATAAAATGGTAGTACTCACTCAAACTGATCTACAAATTGAGTGCATTCTCTGTGAATTCCCAGTACTTTTTTTCAGACATTGATAAGCTGATTCTAAAATTCACATGGACGTGCAAGGGACTAAGAATAGCCAATATTGAGAAAGAAAAATAAAGATAGAGAATTTACATCAACTTCTCAATCTCAAAACTTTCTAGGAAGCTATGGTAATCAAGATAGTGTGGCCTTGGCAAAAGGATAAACATATATTATCAGTGGCATGAAATTAAGAGTGCAGAAATAAATCCATGCATCTATGGCCAACTGTTTTTAACAAGAGTGTCAAGACAATGAAATGGGGAAAGAATAGTCTTTTCAATAAATGGCTCTGGAACAACAATATATCCACATGGAAGAGAATGAAGTTGGACCTTTACCTCACACATTATTCAAAAATTAACTGACAGTGGATCATAAATCTAAATATGGGATTTATAAGCCAAGTAAGATTTTCCCCAGAGGTGGAAGGATCGTTCAACATCCACAAATCACTAACATCCATTTATAAGAAAAACTATCCACAATATGGGTACAGAAGGAATATGCTTCAACATAATAAAGGCCATATATAGTACGCTCAGAGTTCGCATCATACTCAATGGTGAAAAGCTGAAAGCATTTCCTCTAAGATCAAGAAAAGATAAAGACGCCTACTTTTGACACTTTCATTTAACATGCTATTGGAGGTCTTAGCCACAGCAACCAGGCAAGAAAAAGAAATAAAAGGAATTCACTCTCTGCAGATGACTTTATATTATACTTAGAAAATCTTAAAGATGTCACCAAAAAACTGCTAGAGCTCATCAATGAATTTAGTAAACTTGCAAGATACAAAATTAATATACAGAAAGCTATTGCATTTCTGTGCCCTGACAATGATCTATCAAGAAAGGAAATTAGGAAACAATACCATTTACAATCGTGCTAAAAGGAACAAAATACCTAGAATAAAACTAAGGACGAAAAAGACAAAGATAGGATATCACTTCTGAAGTGAGGTGAAAGTCTCTCAGTCGTGTCTGACTCTGTGACCCCATGGAGTGTACCATAGCATTCTCCAGGCCAGAACACTGGAGAGGGGAGCAGCTCCCTTCTCTAGGAGATCCTCCCAACCTGGGGAGAGAACCCAGGTCTCCTGCACTGCAGGCGGATGCTTTGCCAGCCACCAGGGAAGCCACCACTTCTGTGGACTCTAAAAAAAGGACAAATGAACCTACTTACAAAACAGAAACAGACTCAGACATAGAAAACAAGGTTATGGTTTCAAAAGGGGAGGCAGGAAGTGTCGGTTAGGATTGACAGACCCACACTCATATGGAATGAATGAGCCACGAGCTTCACTGCATTGCGTAGGGCAGTGTGTTCAATGTCTGGTAATATCCTGGAAAAGAACATCAAAAGAAGATACACACATATGTATTTATGTCTATGTATCCTGAAGGAAATCAACCCTAGATAGTCATTGGAAAGACTGGTGCTGAAGCTGAAGCTCCAATAGTGTGGCAACTGATATGAAGAGCTGACTCATTAGAAAAGACCCTGATGCTGGGAGAAGTTGAGGGCAGGAGGAGAAGGGGGTGACAGTGAATGAGATGGCTGGATGGCATCACCGACTCAATGGACACGAGTTTGAGCAAACTCCAGGAGAGGGTGAAAGACAGGGAAGCCTGTCATGCTGCAGTTCACGGGGTCAGAAAGAGTCAGACATGACTTAGTGACTGAACGACAACAACATATATACGTGTGTGTGTGTGTGTGTGTGTGTGTGTGTGTATACACATACATGCTTCCTGGAAGCTTAGCTGGTGAAGAATCCACCTGCAATGCAGGAGACCCCGCTTCAATTCCTGGATTGGAAAAATCCCCTGGAGAAGGGATAGACTACCCACTTCAGTATTCTTCCCTGGAGAATCCCCATGGACAGAGGAGCCTAGCAGGTTACAGTCCACCGGGTCGCAAAGAGCAGACATGACTGAGGGACCANTGACCCCGGTTCAATTCCTGGATTGGAAAAATCCCCTGGAGAAAGGATAGACTACCCACTTCAGTATTCTTGCCTGGAGAATCCCCATGGACAGAGGAGCCTAGCAGGTTACAGTCCACCAGGTCGCAAAGAGCAGACATGACTGAGGGACCAAGTGCAGCACAGCACACATATATATTCAGACATACATGTATATCTGAATCACTTTGCTGCACATGTGAAACGAACACAGTATTGTAAATCAGCTATACTAAAGTTAAGTTGATTCGCAACTACATCATCAAGAAAGTTGCAAAGAGAAAGGAAGGGAATATTTACAAATCATATAGCTGATAAGGGAATTGTATACAGAATATATAAAGATTTCTTACAATTCAATAACAAGAGAAATAACCCAATTAAAATTGGATTTTTAAATCAGACGTTGAAAGCTTTGAGTATACATTTCTCGAACGTGTCTGTCTTCAAAAGAAGACAGACAAATAACCAGTGAGAACATAAAAGATGCTCAACGTCATTAGTCATTAGGAAATGCAAATAAAAAGCCACAGTGAGATACCACTTCACACCCGCTAGGATGGCCATAACCAAAAAGATGGATAACAACAGACCCTGGTAAAGATGGGAAGAAGCTGGAACTGGAAGGAAAAATGGTGCAGTCACTTCAGAAAACAGTATGGAAGTTCTTCAAGGGTTAAACACAGAGTTACCATATGCCCCAGCAATTCCACTCCTAGTTTCAAAGAACTGAAAACATATATCCATCCAAAAATGTGTGCATGAATGTTCATAACAGCATTATTCATACGGTGCAGAAAGTGGAAACTGCCCAAGTGTCCATCAACTGAAAATCAGATGAGCAGGATGTGTTGTATCCGTATGATCGAATGTCACTCCGCCATAAAAAGGGATGGAGTATTGATACATACAGCAACATGGATGAATTTTGAAGATGTCATGCTGAGTAAGAGAATCAGTCACTAGAGTCCACATATTTTATGATCCCATTTATTTGAAATGTCTAAATCTGACAGATCTCTATAGACAGAAAGTAGATTAGTGGTTTCCAGGGGCTGGGGGCAGGGAGCAATTTCTTTGTGGGATGATGAAGGGCTCTGAAATTAGATAATGGTATGGTCGCAAAACTTGGTAAATAGACTGAAACCACTAATTTGGATATTTTAAAAGGTGAATTGACGGGGTGATGGTTACATTTATGTGTTAACTTGACTAGAGGACAGGAGAGACCCAGCTCTTTTGTTCAACGTTATTTTGGGCAGGTCTCTGAGAGTGTTTCTGGAAAAGATTAGCATTTGAATTGTTGGACGCAGATTGCCCTCCCCAGTGTGGGTGGGTATCCAACCCACCGAGGGCCTGAATAGAGCGAAAAGGCAGAAGGCTGAATTCTCTCTGCCTGGCTTCTCTTGCCCTTGGACTTAAACCACTGGCTGTACTTGGTTCTCAGTTCTGTGGACTTGAACTAGAATTACACCATGGACATTCTTGTGTTTCCAGCTTACAAATGGCAGATTGTGGGGCTTTTTAACCTCCATAATCATGGAAGCCAATTCCTTATAATAAATCTTTTTTATATTTCACTTAGAATATATATATATATGTGTGTATGTATATATGTCTAGGGGCTCCCCAGGTGGTGCTAGTGGTAAAGAATCGCTTGCCAATGCAGGAGATGCAAGAGACGTGGGTTTGATCCCTGAGTTGGGAAGATCCCCTGGAGCAGAAAATGGCAACCCACTCCAGTATTCCTGCCTGGAAAGTTCAATGGATAGAGTAGCCTGGTGGGCTACAGTTCATGGGGTCACAAAGAGTCAGAACATGACTGAGCAACTGAACACACACACACACACACACACACACACACACACACACACANGAGCGACTTCACTTTCACTTTTCTCTTTCATGCATTGGAGAAGGAAATGGCAACCCACTCCAGTATTCTTGCCTGGAGAATCCCAGGGATGGGGGAGCCTGGTGGGCTGCCGTCTATGGGGTCACAGAGTCGGACACGACTGAAGTGACTTAGCAGCAGCAGCAGCATGCAAGGTGTTACAACAGTGAGATGATGTGTGGGACACTGAAGAATTTTTCCAGAAGGCTCGAATACTTTATTTTTGTATTTAAACATAACTTAAATGTTTTGTTCCAGTTATCTTACTGCTGTGACATGGCTTGTATAGGTGTATTCACTTCAGGTTATATGAAACATATGCAAGCAAGCAAATATGTTTATTGAAATTGTCAGTTCTGGGAGTAAATGAATAGTAGGTCTTTTTAATAGCAAACCAAATCCACAAGTACTTATTTTCTGTTATATGTGTGGTGCTGGGTAGGATGCAAATAAGTAAGGATAGGCTCCACCCTTCAGAAGGAGACAAAATACAAATTTGTGAAAATTAAGTAACTTCCAATTTTATAGATGTATAAGAAACTGATATATCATTTTGATACATCACTGATGTGTCCATTAGCTCTGTGAATAGAACTAAAGTCTGGATGTGGGAGAATATGATTTTTGGTTTTCTAAAATGTTTGCTATTTATTTTCACAATTTCAGTAAGTGCTAAAAAAAAAAAAGAGAGAGAGAGAGAGAAAGAAAGTAAACATCAATAAGGGAACGGCAACCCAATCCAGTATACTTACCTGGGAAATCCACGGATAGAGGAGCCTGACAAGCTAGTCTGTGGGGTCACCAAGCGTCGGGCGTGACTGAGCAACTGACACGTACGCACAAGTGACAGTAACTTTAAGTAACAGCACAGTACTGTGGTAGAAGCTGTTCTCCAGAAATGAGCGGGCAGACTGATGAATGATAGCTGCTTTAGTAGGCAAGAAATCTTTCTGGGTATCTATCTTGGAGCTGGAATTTGAACAGCAGGATGGGTTTATCCTTGCGATTTGGAGAATGAATATAACCATACAGTTATAACTGTAACTGTATGATTTGTACATCTTTTAAGTTACTTTCATTCGCCTTTTGCAGCTTGGAGGTTTAGACGACCCAGGAGTCTGACTGGGTCAAGGAGGCGAGGTCCATGAGTTAAGAGTGCACTTTGGTATGTGCTGTTGCTCGGCGCCCCTTCGTGAAGCACGGTTTTGCTGTGGCGAAGGGGCTTGTGTAACTCAGCGGAGCTATGACGCATGCCGAGCAGGGCCACTCAGAATGGACAGGTCACAGGGCGAGTTCTGAGCACATGTGGAGGACAGAGCAGGCTGGCATGTTGCTGTCCGTAGGGTCACAAAGAGCAGGACACGACCTAGGGCTAAACAGCAGATTGCTCCATGCTTTGTCCGCCGTCGTCTGTCTTTAGCCGAATCTGTTCTTTTCTTTAGCCGTATCTGTTCTTTTCCTCTGCTTACTTCTAAGCCCGTCGTAAACTTGCCTGAAGAAATAGCCTCAGTTTTATGTGTTTTACTTTCTTTCTTTTTCTGGCGACTGTGGGAAGCGTTCTAAGTTGTAAATGGCATGAAGCGAACTGCCTGTCATCTGCCTTTCCATTCTATCAGCCATGTGTAAACCTGCCAGTTCTATGAAGAGCAGGACAGACTTGAATGTGGCATGTGTGCAAGAAGGGTATTTACTTTTCTCACACTTTTAAAGTGCTACCAGGAAACAGCTCCCTATTGTTGACCGTTTGTTTTTTTTTTTTTTTGTTATTTTTGCAGGAGGTTGGGCGGCATATTGATGGGAGCGCTAGTAATTTAAGTCACTCTATAACTTACAGTCTAACAAAACTTTGAAAATTTGCCTTACATGTAATTAGGGACTTTAATATATTAGAGTTTCTGTAAGAATTTTGGGTGGAGCTTGTGCCCTCCTCCCTATGGGTAGAGCTCTGACCTGCTCCATGTGAAAGCCATTTCACGGGACTCATGTGAAAGTGTTAGTCGCTCCATTGTGTCTAACTCTTTGTGACCCTATGGACTGTATAGCCCACCAGGCTTCTCTGTCGATGGAATTCTCCAGGCAAGAGTACTGGGGTGGGCTGCCATGCCCTTCTCCAGGGGATCTTCCTGACCTGGGGATCGGACCCAGGTCTTCTGCATTGTAGGCATATTCTTTACCATGTGAGTCACCAGGGAAGCCCACCATGTGAAAGAGAGAGTAGGAAGAATCCTTTGAGGTTTAGATAAATCATACTAGTTAGAAATTCCTGGGAGAGCCTGAGTGCTAAGTCTGATGAAGCCTCTTTCTTACTGTACTCAATATCTAAAGGGCATTTCATTTATTTTCAGATAATTATGTCCTATATCAGTAATCCTCAAATTAGGGAGCATTGTGACAGGATCATGTGGGAGGATCTTTTCTAAATAAATAGCTGCCTCGCTCCCCAATATTCTGATGAATATTGGGAAAGGGAAAAGGTCACCAGTTTAAAACAATAATGAACATTTATTATCTCAGTTCTGTGGGCCAGAAATTCAGGAGCCAGTTAGCAGGGTTGTTCTGGTTCAGGGTATTGGAACACTGTAGTCAAGATCTCACTGGGACTGGAATCTTTTGAAAGCTTGTTTGGGGCAGGAGGATGGCTCACTCCTGTGACTGTTGTTAGGAGACTGTACTTCCTTGCTGGCTGTTGACAGGAAGCCTCAGTCGCAGTGGACCTCTTTGTAGAGCTGTTTGCATTTTCCCAGGACATGGCTGCTAGTTGCCCTGAGTGATTCAAGTGAGGGAGCAGGGAGGAAGCTGCAGTGCCTTTGGCAGTGTAGTTTTAAAAATCATAGACTGTCACTTCTGCTTTATTCTTTTCTTTAGATGGGAGTCCTTAAGTCAACTCACCCTCAAGGGGAGGAGAATTAGACTTCGGAATTTAATGGGAGGAACATTAACAAATGGGTGGACATATTTTAAATCTAACATAGGGTATATAAATGGGCTTTCTTAATGGCTCAGACTGTAAAGAATCTGCCTGCAGTGTGGGAGACCAGAGTTCAATCCCTGGGTCAGGAAAACCTCTTGGAGAAGGAAATGAGTACCCACTCCGGTATTTTTGCCTGGAGAATTCCATGGACAGAGGAGCCTGGTGGGCTATAGTTAATGGGGTCGCAAAGAAGGGTATATAAAATAAATTGGCTTCTTTTTTCTAATACCTCACATTTAAAAAATACTTTGAGTTCTTCTGTTGCAAAGTATTGTGGACATATATAGCTTAAGGCTTCTGCCCTAGAGGACTTTGTAGTCCTTGTTGGGAAAGTTAAGCATTTATGTAACTAACAAGAAACTAAGATAAAATAAATCTGCAGAGTACTTGTGAATTTTTTCAAATTAACTTTGCCTCATATTGTTTCAATTTGTTTCAATTCAACTTTCATTGAACAATGTTAAAGGATCTCTGCATTAAAGCAACAACAGAAATCTACTATTCCTGTGCTAGTTGAACCCTTTAGTGTAAACTCAGACGTCTAGGTAATTCATTTGCTTGATTTACCTGTTATACCAAATGTGTAAAATATAGAAGAGAAATAGCAACATTTTAAATATATCTTATGAACTCTTTGAATCTTAGGAGAAATAGCCATTGTTCCTTTAATGGTCCTAGTTAGTTAAGTGCTAATATAAAAGAAAACAGATACCAAATGAGAGTTCTGAGTAGATTTAATTATCCAGACTGTTATAGATATTTATGTAAACTATGATCCTTCTTGTAGCTTTGTATTTAATTAAACATTTCCTCCTAGTAAGACAGTTTCTCTTTCAACAAAAAGGCAATACAGTACAGCAGAAAGACTGTGGGTTTGGGATTAGATAAATTCAGGCTTGAATATTTGTTATATATTACCTATCTGACCTTGGACCAGCTATTTAATCTCTTGAGTCTGTTTCCTCGTCTATAAGAGTAGTACCAATCTCTTGGGGTTTACTCTGAAGATTAAGTGGAAATCATGTAAAGCACTGCCCAGTGTTTCTGGGATTCTCAGTAAATCTTAGTTACTTTCATTTTTATTCATCTCCCTTAAAGAATGAAAATAAGGCAATCAGGAAAAGTTTCCTTGAAGAGATGTATTTAAACTGAGACCTAAAGGTTCCTCCCTCTCCAGGCAGTGGGGGTAACATGTGCAAAGCTATAGGTAAAGACCTTGACAGTTAGAGAGCTAATCAAAGGCTTTGTGTCTGCACAGAGGTGCGGATAAGGTTGGAGAGGCTGGTAGGAGCCCAGTCAAAGCTCTTTGAGGTTGGGGCAAGCGCTTATTTGTGTTTAATTCTGAGCATAGTGGAAGCCCTTGAGAGTTTAAATCCACAAGGGCTGCAGCTCTGATCTCCCAGATTTTAAGACAATAGGCTGACGTTAATCCCAAAAGAGGATTTTAGTTTTCTATTATTCATAATCTGAGAATCTAATGTTTATTACTTGATTTCAAGATTTCTTCTTCTTCTTTTTTTTTTCAAATCCAGTGAATAAAGGAGATCCATAAGATCTGTGGTCCTTTCTCAGCAAGAACTTGAAAATAACTGCAGGGCCTGAGACAGACGCAACCCTGATCTCTGCCCTGTTTCTGAATTGAAGTTGTTTTTTTCCTCTGTCCCGTTTCTTCTAATTACTGCATTTTAAAGAAAGTTTGGACTTGAGCGTTTGCAGTAAGTTCTGCTATCTCCCTCTGTTGTTTTTCTGTGGAGTGTTGCAGTTTTACTGTTGGCTAAGCAGATTATCTGGAACACTTCAAAGGCACATATACTCCCATCCATTTTTTCTCTTCATACTAATGACATTTTGTTGTGGGGCATCTGGGATATTTGGTAGGTTATAATATTGGCGATTAATTTATTAGCCTCTGTTTACGTTGATGGGAAGAGCAGCTCATTGGAAAAGACCCCGATGCTGGGAAAGATTGAAGGCAGAGGAGAAGGGGATGATAGAGTTTGAGATGGTTGGATGGCATCACCAACTCAATGGATATGAGTTTGAGTAAACTCCGCCAGCTGGTGATGGACAGGAAGGCCTGGCATGCTGCAGTCCATGGGGTCGCAAAGAGTCGGACACAACTGAGTGACTGAACTGAACTGAACTAGCAACTGAACAACAACAACAATTTTGAAAGGAATGTTTGGGAATTTTATTTCACAGAATGCAAAATCTTGTCAGTGCTTTTAGGAGGAGTCAGCCATAGATGCTGACTGATGCTTTCTAATCGCCTACTTTGACTTTCAGAATAGCCAGCAGCAGAGTTAACAAGATTTTTTGAAATGATTTGTTTGTGGCCAAAACATCATGGCATTGTACTTTTGATGAGTCAGTTAAAGCTATACCAGACACTTGCTTTTTAAACTAAGTAAAGATAATGTGTCTGTAACAGGTACCGTTTTTTCCCCATCACTTCTCCTCTTTTGGATTGCCAAAGATGCTGTGAAAACAGAGATGCTCCCCCTTCTCTCCCGCTCTATGCTTGCCAGAGCATGAGGGAGAGGAGCCGGAGGTTTTTTTCCTGCCTTCTGTTAGCTATGGAGAAGGAAGAGGAAGAAAATGACTAATATTTAATGGATCTTT